>PVJO010009397.1:0-69817 GCA_004026905.1 Hystrix cristata
TTTATTGTATGAAAAAGAACGTATATGATAACATGTATGAAATAATGTGATAGGGTCAAATGTGATGAAATGCAGTGCTTTCAATCAGTAACAGGTGAAAAATCTTCAGTTTTGATAGTACTTGTAACTGACATCCTAATACGTCTACATAGAGTCTCTCCCACACTCCCCTAGTCAGAGAAAACACATCCTCTTGGGAGGCCCTTCCAAAAAGAAAATTCAAAATCTCATTCTGATTCTGTCTAGAATGAGACACTATCTTCTATATAACTAATAAGGTATTGGGCCAGGTAAATTAGTGAATTCCACAGTATTCCCCAAAACTCAATTTATGCATTAAAATTTACTTCTTCCTCCTCTACTAAATGTATTCTCAAAATGTGAAGACTGACCAAGTTAATTAATTTTTGTTACATATCCCTACCCTTCTTTTCTAACAATGAACAAAGAAAAGAATTCTAAATCAGATAGAGGCAGTGCTGTGCAATTAAAAATTCAGATAATCCCCTCAAGTGAGTAGCCACCTCTGGATAACAGACAGCCTACTCTTCTTTCAATTTTCTGTACCATTCAAAATATTGCGTTACAGTGTGGGTACCTTACCTGTGCTTATACATGTCTTCTGCATGTACACACACATAGTAAGCATATATATATATAACTACAAAGTCATATGTTAAGATGGTTTTGACCAGAAGGTTCTGAATCCACTCTTATGAAGGGAAGAATGTACATGTTAAAGTTTCTTTCTGGTAAATAGAAATGAAGGAAAAAGTTATTGAGGTTTGCAAATTTCTTTTAATTAGGTTCTTTAAAAATACCCATTGACCTATATTTATTGAAAGAAAAACAGTCAACTACAATTGTAATTGTTATCCTGTCAAGTATTTATTAATAGACAGGCTGCTGTCATCTTTGTTTAAATGCTCTAAGTTGACAGAATCTCATTTACATTAATGGGTGGAAAGTCCTTTTCTTACTTGTCCAACAAACTGGAGACAAAGTGCCTGCCAGTGTTTTAATTTCTTTTTCATGTTCTGGTTAGAGAGTGAGAAGAATGCTTTCACTCCACAGTGTCATGAATATGATAATCTATGGAAATCACGGAAAAGCAGGTACTTAAGTTAAGCATATACTGTACTACGGCAATCCCTGATGAATTCAAGTCTCTTCTGTTTAGAGAAGATGTTGTTGCCTATGAAGTGACAGACTGCCAGATGTTCGTGAAGTAGCAAGTAATGGGCTCGGGTCTGAGCATCTTCCCAGCCCCCACAGATGACAGCATTTACTGTGGGCTGCAGAATGGTCCTGCTTTCATTCTTTAAACACTAGTGTTTACAGTTACTCTTCAACTATCAAATCTTCATTTTCTTAATTTTACTTATTTAAACATGTGAGCGCAAAATTACTTAACTATATAAGCAATCCTGACTTTATAGACTGTATGCAATCTAAATGTGAAATAAGCAATCCTCCGTCTTGTAAAACACGGTTAATCCATTGACTTCCCTTATAAATGCTGCGAAAAGTGGTTTTCAGGAGGGGTGGGGATTGTTAATTCTAGCATGCAGTAATATGAAGTATACAGTCAAATAGTTTATAAAGCATGTATTTAAAATAAGGAATTTTCATTGTGTGTAAAAGTAATTGACAAATTCAATAATAGGAAGAAAAGTATAGTACATTTCTAGAATTTCTACAGTGATAAATGATGTTGATGATATAAACTATTAAGTGCATATAATGTATCAAGTTTTCATTTTATTTTACATAATCTATGTGAATTATATAATCCTTGCTTTAATTTTATGTCATTCCCATTTTGTGAATGAGAACACAAATCTTATGAAAGTTAAGCAAAATTTGACTACATGGGACCAGGATTAGAAGTCAAGCTAAAATCAGATATTGCATGATTTATAAATATACTGCAACCCAGGATATTCATTCAATAGTGCACAAGGGACCAGGAATTGTTCAGGGTCTAAGGAAACTTCAGTAAAAAAGAATTGATGGACATCCTATTTTGGTATCTCATACCCTATAGAAAGGATATAGGTACAAAATAAATATATAAACAATGTAAATATTATTAAAAGGGACATTTGCAGGCATAGTCTAGATTGAGTCATCATAGAATGCTTCTGAGGAGGTGACGTTTTATCTGAATCCTAAAACTTGAGAAGGATCCGGTCATGCAACGATTAGGATATAGGCAAAAAGAATGGTAAATATAAAGGCCCTATGGCCATAAGACCATATGAGACGTTTTAAGAATAACAAGATCAACATGGTCAGAGTGTAGTGACTAAAGTGGAAAGTGTTAAAAAATACAATTGAAAAAGTTGGCAGGAATAGGTAGATAAACCTGCAGTCGTAATGATGTATTTAGAGAGGAGGAGAGAATTGGAGTATGAAAGTGGTAAGCATAAAGGCTATTTAAAGTTATTGACAAAAATTAAACCATTTGGAAAGATATGTTGATAGAAAGAAAAAGGACCATTCATGGCTGACCCTTAGATATCCTAATAATTACAGATTTCACAGTGCAAGATTACCCAGCAAAGGAGAGACTCAGAAGAGATGTAGGAGAATAGGAGACTTGTGCTTTAAGGAGGAAAGGATCTGCAAGACCGAATGATGCTGAGAGATAATAGTTATATGAGCACAAAAATGTGCTCACAAGTTTTGCAAAGTAAATGTCAAGAGAAGAAAGTATGAAAACATCGTTTCTTGGATCAAGGAAGCTAAAGATTAATACTGGTAACAGGGTGGCCTGTTGAGTGGTATCGGTGCCTCATTGCAATTATTGTGAATATGGAGGACAAGCCATGGTCATCAGCCAGATTCCTTTTCTCGAGTGCAGATATGGAGTAGCTGGATAATTGGGTTTGACAAGAACTAAGATTTTGCTTGTTGAATACAAAGAAAGAGAGGCTATTATCTTATAGACTCAAACTTTAAACAAAGAAGTACTGTATCGTTGTAAATTGTGATGAATGTTATATATGTTTATGTGATTATTTATGTTTGATCATCTTGTACTAAAAACTACTACAAATTCCCTGAGAGAAATCGTATCTGTTTTACCTTTTGTTGTCTCTTCAATGACTAGCCTATAGAGTTTGCTGGGCAAAAATTAAATACTCAGGGGAAAGAGAGGGGAAAGGGAAAATATGGAAAATGATGAATAAACCTGCTGTAAACAGGGAGGGAGGGAGCAGAGGGGAGGGGCGGGGGGGGAGAACCAAGATGTATCATGTATAGGAACAGAATAAATGTAATGAATGTGACCATTGTATGTAGAATGTACCAATACATGTTCTTGGTTTAAAATAAAAAAAAAAAATTTCTGAAATATTTGCCAAGGACATGGTTTATTAGGTTTCCCCGTCAGGGTATTTTCCTAAAACACCAAAAACCTTACATTGCATTTGGATACGATAGCACCAGAAAGCTCAAGAAGGACGTGGCTCATTAACATAGAGGGGCCGGCCCTGCAGCTGGAGGTAGGACACTTGGATTTGTCATGTGGATGCTCTTGGTGTCTGTATCTACATGCAGAAGTTACTGTTCATGGTGCTTTTTGCCAAATATATAAAACATATTTTTCTCATGTTAAATAATTCTTGCTAGTTGACAATTAATTTTATCAGACACATCTTTAAACTAAAGAGATTTTTACTTTATTTTCTCTCCAACATAAATCTTCCGCTTAGCTATAGAAACCTTAAAAATTGACTTTCAAAATGATGATTATTTTATTCCAATATTCTCTGACCTGTAACTCTAAATAGGTTTTTAGATTACATCAACATGTAATATTTTGTGTCCTGTGCCACACTTTCAGGTAAAAAGGCTTAAAGCAGTCATCCAGATGTTTCCACATAGAAAGATATTAGCTATCACATGGAAAAAATTGATTAATCTACTCCTGTTCCAAATACAGCTGGAATCCTGTATGCTTTCTTTTTTTCTTATTTATAGCAGACTCACTTTCTTCATCACCTCCTTTTTTTGTTTTCCTTTGCTTCCATCCCATTGTGTGAGGTAATTTTTATTCCATTTTCCCTCATTGGTTTTTGCCCTTGACAGTCTTTGCAACATTTAGCCGTGAAAGTGTAGCATTCTGAAGGTAGATTTCGAAAGCAAATTATTTCATCCAAGTCTCAGGCATTAGAAAGACTATAGCTCAAGAAGTCTTTCGTTATATGTAGTAATATTTTGTGACATTTTTATAATCCAGAAGGATCACTTCATCTTTATATCATTTATTATATTGAGCATAAATCAAATTTATACTGAATATAATAACTTAATACTTTAGTTCTACACTACTTTACAGTTTTCAAAGTAGTAAAAGGTATATTTTAATGCTCTTAAAACTTTGGCTATTTCAAACAGTTGTGAAGAACAAATAGGCAGGTGATTGTTATTTCTGATTTATGTAGATGAAAACTGAGGCTCTCAAAGGCAATTGGTTTGCCCCAAGTCATTCAGTTACTCTGCATTCTAAAATCAGTTATCATTCTGCTGTCTGAGATATACATACATGTGTGTGTGTGGCTGTGTATGCCTGTTACCACTTATGTCATGCCTGTTATCACTTATATTCCCTTCTAATATGTGTGCTGTTGTTTTCTATAGAATATGTCTCAGGTGAGTTTGTAACCAGTTATCAAATTTTGTGAAGATAATTTTAGATGTAGTTTTAGTCATTTAAATTTTTCCAATTCATACCGATTATAATGGCCTTCATTTTAAAAATATTTTTTCTTTTGTTAATCATCTACCTAAATTTCATTATTTAGTAATGATATAAAGTAGGTATGAAGTCTTTGCTTGTATCTTTCAACAGTGAAGCCTAAAACAGATAATGTCCTCACCCAACTTTGGAAGTTTGATAAATGTTATCCATGATATCCATATTTTGGAGAATAAATAGACTCAGAATACTCTATAGGTAAGGATAAAGGAAAGAGTTATAATTTATGACTCACTTCAGTGTTTCATCCGCAGGCTGTGTGATACCACCTGGGTATAAACCCTAAGGATTTCTAACTATAAACTTCAACACAACGTAAACATATAGCTGAAAGGGACCTCTTAGATCATCTAGTCCAACCCCTCATCTCACTTTACAGATAAGAAAACTGAGACTCAGAGTTACCTCCCTGTCACAGGACACAACAATAGTTGATAGCAAAGGTAAGCTCCAAGCCCCGTCTCCTAACCCTCAAGTGAGTGCTGTTTCCAATATGCCGTATCACCTCCCCCAGCAAGATCCTCCCATGGGCTACTGCTTCTTGAAGATGAAGTATATTAAATTCACATTTGGCTGCTAATCATTTTCTCAGCAGCTCTATGGTATTTCATTAACTGCTGCATGTAACACCCTGCCCTTTCACCTGTATTAACTTGAGCTCATTAAACTCGAGGCCAGTAATAAACAGAACTGAACTAATTCAGATATTTTGCTTCGTATGTGTTCAGCATTTCTCTAACGGTTTCTGTGGTGCAAAACACTTTTCTTCTCGCCATTCATGCAATAAGAAAAACAAGAAGCATAGATTTTGAGAAAAGGAATATATATGCAATATGCCTTTTGTTAATAAAAATATATTAAAACCCTAATGAAGATGTATAAAGATTACAAACAAATGTAAGTGATAGCATAGTTCAGACTGGGATTTGAATCCTGCCACTGCCGTTTATTAATGATGAGACTTGGAACAAATTGCCTGGCCTTCCTCAGCCTCAGTCTTGTCTTTTGTAAATGAATACATCTATACTCACCTCCTAACGTTGCAGTGAAGAAGAGATAATATATTCACATATTTTGCAAAAAGTCTGGTGTACAGCAGTGTTCAGTAAATGTGCTGATGTTGACAAAGAAGAAGAAGATGATGATGATGATGATGATGATGATGACTGGGTTCCTTCCTCCACAGAACTTATAATCATCTCTCCCTACAGCTATTGTTGAAGAAGGGGATTTCCCCTCTCGGAACCCTCACCCCCTATCATCACTGTAAAACACAAGCAGGGAAGGAGAGAAAGATGAATTCTATTTCACCCTGCCTAGGTTCTCCACTAATACTACTTTATGTTCATTTTGGCTAACAAGGAACTTGTTTAAAGTGAAAGCCTATGTGGCCCCTAGGTAATCTGAGTTCCTGATGTTGAAAGTTTGAGATTCTGACTTAGCAGGGGATGGCAAGAAAGGAAAGGTCATTTGCAAAAAGATGACATGCAAAGTAAGAGAAATAGAGCCCTGTGGGAAGAATCACAACTTAAGATGGTTTTGGGGGGGTGGTTTTGGGGGGGTTACTGTGAGAGTGGTGATGTAGTGGTTAGCGGACAGTGTGGAAGTGGAGAGCAGTGCTGGACCCTTGCTGTGGTCAACACCGGTGCCCTGTTTCCCCGAATACCATATGCAGTAGTCAGAGTTATTCAGAGAAACAGAATCAGTAGGATATATTTGGATATACATAAAAGAGAATTCGATATACAGTAGAACATTTGATTGTGAGTAACTCGTTCCATGAGTGTTCCACAAGACGAACAAACATTTTTAATAAATTTTTACCTGATAAATATGCAGTGTCTTGCAATACAAGTAGTACAGTATGGGATGCCAGATGTCATATGATCACAACTGAGCCATTGCTTTCTCTCTCTTTCTCTCTCTCTCTCTCTCTTTCTCTCTCTCTCTCTCTCTCTCTCACTCACTGTGGGATTGTGGGCTCTCTCTTACTGTGGGATTGTGGATGATCATCTCCCAACAACAGGAGTGTTATGGAGGCGATCTCATTTACAGAGGAGGAGAATAAACAGGTGGAGGAATCCCTCACTTCGAATGAGATTAGAGTGATGTGTAAAATGTGGGAAACAGTGCAAACTTTTACAGAAAAGCACGACCTGAATAAGGTTGTAGCAGCATGAGCGATGAATCTGTTTAATGACAATGCAATGTCACATTTCCATGAAATCCTCAAAAGGAGGCAAAAGCAAGTGTCATTGGGTGGGTTCCTTGCTAAAGTTTTATGAAAAGAAAAGGATTCCATGGAGCCAACAGATACCGGTGATTCTGTTAGTCAGGGTGAAAATTGTCCTACACAGTAACCCTTTGCTTTCTTGTCTCCTTCACACCAACCACAAAAGTTTTCAAATGTACAGGTTAATTTGTTTATTTTTCTTTATATTTTATATTTTCCTTATTTGTATTATTTTACAATATTTGTTATGGCTTATGTCTAGATGTCCCCCCAAAGTTTCATGCAGTCCTAGTTGGGGCTTTTCAGAGGTGTCTGATCTAGAGTGTGTGATGCTGGGATTAAGGGTGTGTGATTACTAAATTAGTCCACTGATTGGGTTTACATAGTTCTGGGTGTGGATAATGGGAAGGCCTCCCTGGATTTGAGTGCTACCTGCCCTAAAGTTTTGTAGCCTGGGTAGAATATAAGGAACAGAAAGAGGGTTGCTATTGTCACTTGCTGCTTCTTTACTACTTCCTTGCTTTGCTGCCTTCTTCCCACCATGAACTGTTTCTTCTCTGTGATGCCCCCCTACCATGCCACCCTCCCTTGGAGCCAACCAACTATGAATTGAAACCTCTAAAACTGATCTACAATAATCCTTTCCTCCTTGAGTGTTGAGTATTTTGTCTCATCAAAAGTAACCAAGACAGATTTCTAATCATTTTTATATGAATGTTTTTGGGTTGTAGAATGAATCCTCTGAGGTTCTATTATTTCTTATGGGGAAATTTGCCTTGATACACAGGTACTTTGGATTACAAGTATGTTTCCAGAATGAATTATACTTGCAAACCAAGGTTTTACTGTATATTGGCTCACTTGATTATAGAGGGCAAGAAATCCCATGGTATGCCTCTATAAGCCATAGAAGCAGGAAATCCAATTGTGTGCTTCAGTCTGAGGCTGAAGGCCAGTGAACAGAAGCACAGTAGTAAGCCAGAATAAGTCCCTAGTTCAAAAGCCCGAGAACCTGGTTCTGTTGTCAAAGTGCAGGAGAAAGTAGATATCTCAGGTCTAGCTCCAGAAAAACACTCTTTTGTCTTTTTTTTATCTCTTTATTCTATCCAGACCCTCAAAAAATCAGATGATACCAACTCAAATTGGTGAAAGTGGATCTTCTTTAGCCAGTCTGCTAATTCAAATGCTAATCTCTGGAAACACCCTCCCAAACACACTCAGAAAGAATGCTTTACAAGCTGTCTGTAGATCCCTTAGTCCAGTTAAATTGACACAAAATTAACCATCATGCCACAGAACCTTTTTTTCTATTTCCTACCATAACATCATAAATAATAGTAGTAATAATGTTATAGGTTGTCTCATTTATTTTGCTATAACTACCAGAATCTTATCTCTTATATTCTGGATTGCTATCTTCTCTCTGCCACACCCACGATCCCATAATCCTTCCTTCCTTTTTGCTGCTTCAAGGATCTGGTACACTGTAAGGAGTAAGATGCAAACCACTTTGCCCAGAATTCAGAACCCTTGTTAAATTTTCCAGATTTATTCACATTTCCCCCCCACACACAGTCAGTTACTGTATTTTTAACCACCTAAGAGCAAGCTCATTTTAGAGCTTCTTTGCTTCACTCCTCTATCTGCCTTCCCTCCTAGTCCTACACATTAGTTTCTAAATCTTTCATCATAGTAAATGCCTCCTTCATTGTAAAGCCTTTCTTAACCTCTGCTGGAGCTAAGTGCTCATTGTACCTGAGTTATGTCATCCTTTTGTTTATCTCTTCTTCTACTTATCACATTTTTCCTTATAACTAATTACTTAGATAACCCAGATGTCAGCTAGAGTGACCCCATCCTGTCCTTCTGGAGGTGCAGCAAAGTCCTTAGAAACTATGTTCTCTAAGTCATTTCTGGTTACAAATTCTTGCTTTCACTGAACTTGCCTCTCCCTTAAATCTTACTTTCTATTGGTTTCTATTCTCTTTAGCTGTATGCTAACCCAACCACAAAACTCAATCCAGTTTCCCTAATTTTAGTCCAAATTTCTCATGAAGGCACGGAAGTGTGTGGCAGACTTTATGAAACAGAGATCACGGAGGTGGGCTTGAGCTGCAGTAACATGAACATCTTGAAAAGAATATTGGTTCTCCCTTTACAAAAGTTCTTCAGCCGTCATATGTTCAGGCTCTGTGCCCTCTCTGCCCTGTTCCCTTTTTTCTCTTCTTGTTCTTTCCTCTCTCTTCCCCTCTATTCTCTTTTCAGTTCTCCTCTGGCTTCAATACTGTTCTGCATTTCTCCATGAACAGTGCTTGGAACATCACTTTGTTTTTCTTTCTAGATCATTGCCTCTAGGACTACATTTCCCAAATCCTAACCTAATGGTGTTGCTGTAAAAATGATTAATTTAAACGCTGACAGTTTGTTACTTTAGAGAAACCTGGTGTGAGTCATCTAAATACTATTTAAATATTAAAATAATATTTTTCTCATCTCAGTTCCTTCGAATATGAGCCAGTCTTCTTCACAAGACTGACTGTAAACTGCCTTTGTCCTTGTGGCCCCAAGCCAAGCACCTATACAGCACTTTTCAAAAAGCCAAGTCTTACCACCATCATTCTTTGCTGGGATTCATTAATGCCAGAATTTCTTCTCTTGATGGACATTATTCCCAATACCATTCCTCCTTTGTTACATAACAACAAAATGTGCTCAGCTTACTTTCCACATGGGGAAGGGCCTGACCTTCTTGTATCTTATTAAACGGAGCAGAGGATTAGCAGTCTGCTGGCTTCTAGGTGCCTCTTCCAAAGCATCACCTTCTCCCTCTGGTGTTTCTTCCACCTGGAGGATTTTTCTCTTTCATCACCCACACACCTCTATCGGCACTTTTGCTGTGCCACCTTCACCTCATTCCTTCAGAATTTGGCTCAAGTGTCAGCTCCTCTGGACAATGCTTGACCCCTAGCCCGGGTTATGCACACATTGTCATTGTTCATGTAACAGCCCGTGTCACCTCTGCCATAACCCTTGTCACAGTGGATGGCAATTGTTATTAACTGTAGGCTCTTTCAGGCCACAGACTGTCTTTTACACATGGATTTCAAGTGTCTTGCACTGTAATTTTTTTCAATTTATAAACCATAGCTGTTATACAGATATGATATTATTCACTCCATGTAACTTTATATATTAAAAGAAACTATACCATTTAATCTCTTTGTGAAAGTGATTATCTGAGATTGTCTGAAATCTCAAATGTTCAAGCAAGATTTCGTATATAGACAAGATACTCACTCATCCATTTGTTAAATTTTTTAGGATATCCTATGTCCCTGTCACGTGCTGGATCAAAAACTCTACAGGATCTCAAGTAGGGAAGCGGAAGTATCTACTAATGGTGACCAGACAGTGCAGGAAGTGTGGGGATTAAAATATGCCCTGAGTGCTCTGTAGCACCAAGCGGCCCCAAACACTGGGCAGGGCGAGGGATCAGTAAGAGATCACTCAGATCCTGTGAAGACTCAGTGAAGCTAAAAAGCCAGTTTGGCCTGCACCGAGTTTAAAATAAAATGGGAATGGGTCATTCAGAGAAGAGGGGATGCCTGAACTAATGGAAATACAGAACATGATGCACAAGGAAACATAAACAGTTAAAGCTTACAAGAATAAACTGGCGGGCATGCACTGTACAAACATTATTCCATTTAATGCTTATACCAGCATCGTGAGTTAGCCACTGTCATTCTCATTTCATCGATAAGGAAAATTAGTAGCAGAATAATTAAGTAATAGTTTCATAGCCACACAGCTAATGTGTGCAAAACTCTGATTTTCATGCAAATTTGACTTCTAAATCAAAACCCTTACCACTTTGTGAATGTTGCCTTTCTATTTAAACTCTGTAACATGGGCCACAATTGCTTTTGACTGACTCATATGTCTAATTTTTGATCAAAGTTGTGCGTTTAAATTTATCTGGTTAAACTAATAACCATATTTTATGTACTTCGCATGTACAACTCCAGTGTCCAATTGCACCATTGGGTACCCATAGCTTATGATAAGACATTAATTTAGAGATGGTACTTCTCTATAGGTCTGCTTATTGTCTTCTGCTGTCCAAATTTGATAATATCTTGAAAAATTGCTTTCCGTTATGTCAGTGATTAAGCATTACACACCAATTTCTGAATATAAACCATACTGAAACTTATTTTTACATAAAAATCAGTGTCAAATGTAAGTAGCTGACTACTTTTATAATGTGGGAAGGGAAGAAGTCCTAAACTCAGACAATGCAGAACAGAAAAAGACCTTTCATCTCCATCCTTTATGGTACCCTGGGTTGTGTCCAGTGCACAGTAATTGAAGTTAGAGTGTGTTAAGAACTCTACGTAAATCACTTCATTTAAACCCAACAATGGCCATTTTACACAAAATAAGACAAATTCCAAGAGCCCATGATTCCAGCCATTATAGCACTCTACTGACACATCTTTAATCTTTTTTATATATTCAAAAACTACTCCAGTTGTCTTTTGAGTTTTTTTAAAGATCACTTTTAAAGTCTTTGAAGACTTTTTTTTTTTCATTTTCTCTCTAACTTTTGTTCTGTCAAGTTCAGCTTTCCAAATACAGTAAATCCCCAACTTACAAAGGAGTTCCATTCTGGAAGAACATTGGTAAGTCAGATTCATTCAAAAGCAAACAAAGTGAATCTTATATACCTTTGACACAAATGTGCAATGTAAAGCATAAAAAACCAAACACATCAAAAAAAATACTGTAAATAAACAATTTTTACTTTTACAGTTACCTTAAAATGGTGGTTCAGTACTGTACAGCAACTGGCATCTAGGAGATACGTGGAGTGAACTAATAAAAGGAGAGTTACCACCTGGTGGGGGAGGGCAGGTGGGAGATGGCGGAGCTGAAGGATCATCAGTGACGGAAAGTGTAGGGCAAGCTGGAATTTGGCCCACACCTGATGTTGATGACACTGTTTTTTGATGGATTCAAGTCTTTTGAAAAAACAATCCGGTGATGTCTAAGTAGTAGCTCTTTTTTTCTCATCATAGATGACTCCATAGCACTGGATGGCATTCTGAACGGCTGCTGCAGCCTTTGTGTATCGCTCTATGCTGGGATTCTGTGCCTCAAAAACTAACGGCACCTCTTCAAGTAAAGAAAATTTCTTTGCCATTTCCTGTGTTGAGAACCTCTTTGGTTCCTCAGTTCCATCTGCCTCTTGGCTGTCTTCATCTTTTCACCAGACTTCTAATTCCATCAGGTTCTCTGTCATTAGTAAGCTCTTTGTGTTGGACAGCAAGGAGTTCAATGGAGTCGTCCTCTTGCAGATCCAGTTCCAGCTTGCTAAGGGCCACTAAAGTGGTTGAAGATCTCTTTGGACTCCTTAGCCATCTTCTCAAGTCCATGAACTGCAACAAAAGTTCTTCTAAACCCCATTTATAGTGACAGTCAAAACCTCAAACCAAGCAAAGCTGAGGTTTTTTTATGGCTTTGTAAATGTGATAGTTTTTCCAAAATTTTCTCAAGATTCCTGTTGCATCAGTTACCTTCATTGCCTGACAAAAATCATGACATATATAATATTTCTTGAAAGTTGCAGTAACTCCTTAGTCCATAGGTTGGGTGAGCACTGTAGTATTCAGTGGCAGATGCATTACTTTGACGTTGGGATGAAAGTTATCTGTGAATTGGGGGTGACCTGGTGCACTATCAAGCAGCAAAAGAATATCGAATGGGCTATCTTTCTCCAAACAGTATTTCTGTCTGTCTGGGATAAAGTGGAGGAAAAACCAGTCCTGGAAAATGGCCTGTGTAACACAGGTTTTGGAGTTACTCTGTCATGCAACAGGTAGAGAGCCCCTGGCTCTTGAGTCTCTAAATGGTAAACTAAGAGAGGCTTTAGTTTCATATCACCAGAAGCATTGACGCCAAACAACAGAGTGACTCATTCCTTGCAGATCTGAAGGCTGGTATCACATTTTCCTCTTTCCTGATGTAACGTTGTTCTGGCATCCTCTCTTCCAGTACAGTCCTGTCTCATCGATGTTTCAAAACAAAAACAAAAACAAACAAACAAAAAACTTGTTGAGGTACATAAGCATCTTCCCCAATCATTTCTCTCAGTGTTGCTGGAAATTCTTAGGCAGCTGTGGTATCTGTACTTGCAGCCTCACTACTTACTTTTACCTTATGAAGGTGGCTCTAGCCTTGAATATGTTAAACCATCCATGGCTGACAGTAAAAGATGCACCTGTTCACCCATTTTTCTTCAAGTCTTTAAGTAAGATTTGAGGTTTATCTTGAATAAGTATTAAACTGAGTGGGACTCAGTGCTGATGCTGATCCTGCATCCACACAGAGAAAAGTTTTTCCATCTCCTCTGCCAGTGTACCACACTTTTTGGGTACTATTGTTGACATGTTCCATGATCTTGTCCTTGCTCTTCAGAATTGTGCCAATGCTTGAACAGTTCATGTTACCAGAATGAGGGACATCTACCATCTTTTCACCTTGGTCCAGTTCCTCAGTTCATTTCATGTGGGTCTCCCTTATTGCTCAGTGCTTCCTGGCAGTCTTCTCCACTTCATCACTGCTTTTCTTCTTGCTTCCGGATGTCCTGGTCTCTGATTGAGCACCAGCCTACTGTACTCTGTCGCACTGTACAGGAAACACACGGCAACACAACTGTGACAATGTCTGGCAGACATGTGAGCGACTTCTGTGATTTATTTGTCTCTACAGATGTTTGTAAAGCGAGGTGCATTCCTATCTGTGAGAGTTCACAACATGCATGTCTGTAAATTGGGGACTTACTCTAGTTTGGTATGTCATATTTTGCCATAAGTACAATCACTGGGAATACTTTTTATATCATTCAGTTTGACACTACTCTTTAATGAATTCTAAGAGATACTTATAAAGTTTATAATGATGATAACTGCACACATACTACATGGAAATTATTTAGCCTTTAATGTAGTAGAGGACCATTCCTTGTCCACAGCATACATGTAGTATTTTAGTTGCTGAAATAGTGTCAAAAACTGATAAATAGTATTATATGTCTTTTGAAAAAACAAAAGATCGGGTTGGGGATTTAGCTCAGTTGTAGAGTGCCTCCCTAGCAAGCGCAAGGTACTGAGCTCCACCCCCAGCACACCCCCAAAGATCAACTTGGGTAGTTGTAACATACATATTATTTCTGTATGTCTTCACTTGATCTTAGCCAAAAGGCCGAGAAGCGATATTTCTGTATGTCTTATCCCTAAATCTGTTGGTGTATATACACATACATATGCACACACAGAGGAGATAGGTTAATAGATTGATGGTGTGTGTATGTATATGTATAATATATATTTATATAACCTAGTATAAACCTAAAATCCTTTTATCTTTTCACATTTTTACTATTTGAATATCAAATAATTACTTTTCTTGCTGTTATTGTTTCCAATAAGACAAGAGAGTATGATTAAGAAATAGAGTTAATCCATTGTAATACTATAGATTCTTGCTGTTAACCAACTTGCTGCCAACCTCATATAATTAAGCAGTTTAAACTGGATGTTACCAGCGCCTGCTTCTCTTAGAAACAAGAACCTTTTCCTTCATAATATGCTCAATTACCTTCAGATTGATCCATGAATAAATTATAATCCAGATAAACTTCTTTACCTTGAAGCTTTGCTGGCTTAAGGTATCATTGTTGATTCATTATGTTGTCACTTTTCTATCGGCAATGTAATGCTTTTTATATCTGGATAGAGACAGTTTTAGCGTGAGATACTGTTATCTTTAAATGAGTAGGATTTAGCTTTTCTGGTGAGAACAAATTCATCAATGATGAATCCCTGGAGAAACTACAAAAACAAAAATCACACCATTTCTGTGCTTTGTTCAGTTCATAAGCTACAAACCAGCTTTTGATAGTCCTAAAGAACTTTTTCCTTTGTTTAAGAAATATAGCATGACGCTCAAAACCTCCTGCGCTCAAAACCTCTTGCTTTGAGTTACCGCAGGCTACAACTTTTTCTGTAAGAAAATAATGAATGAAGAGGGAAAGCTCCTGCTGCTGCCTCTGTCAAGCCCTGCTGCTTCTCCTCCTGCAACAGGAAGTCAATTAACTATATGTTCAGGCAGAGATTTGAACTAAATGCTTTATTAATCATCACTGATTGTACATATACACAGTGGCCAAATATGCATTCTTCTTCGCTCTTTTTTAGCTACTTGGCTTTGGGTTTTTATTTGTCTGTTTGTCTGTTTGGGCAAGATCAGAACACAAATGTAGCCTAATTGTGGTATGTGTAAAAGTGATCTTCTGAGGTGGGAAAGAATTGATGTTTTATATTTTCAGAACACTTAACTTTTAAAACATTCAGTTCCCAAAAAGTCCTACAGCCACTTTAGTGCATGTGCTTTATGAAAGTCCTCAAGTTTTTGTAAGTAGTGAGGGATGCACAATGCCTATGGCAGCTTTTTCCATCAGCCTCTGGACTCTACATGGCAGTCAGGAATTGCAAATGAACCTAATCTGGTTTGAAGCTTGAGGGAGTAGTCACTGATATTTTGTGTATGTGTGCTTTCCATTCAAACCAAAAGTGGGCAGCAATAAATCTTTTATTTCTTTGATTCATCTAACCGGTGTACTTAGAAAATCCTGTAGGAATCTTTATGTTAAATTGAAGACCTCTTTATAGGAATAACTATAAAAGATTAGCACATTAGAATCATAGCACTGGAAAAGCTATGTGACATGATTTCTACATGGCAAATGTAGTCACTGATGCAAAAAACTACAGAGAATATCAGGCTGCTGGATGTTTACCTTGACTGTTTTCCATTCATTATCAAGGGATTTTCTAATACTTCTCATCATCCTTGTTACTGTTGCAACAATTTGAAATCATGGTTTAACTGTAACTACATTCTTTCTTTCTGTTTGGATAAAGAATAATCTAAATAGAAAGGAGTCCCTTTTTTTTTTTTAAGGAGTCCCTTTTGATTGATTTTTTTTTCTTTTTTTATTTACCAAGAACATGTATTGGTACATTGTATACATAATGATGTTTAAAACTTCTAAGAATTTTCTTTTAACTAGTCTCTACAAAACTCAGATAAAGTTAGATGGTACCAAGTAAGGTTAAGATTCAGTCAGAAAATCAGATAGTGGCACAGATTTTCCTGGGATTTGTCAACCTGCAGGGTCTCATAGTACCAAAGTTCATGTGTTTAAACACTTACCCATTTGTGATAATCTTCAAGAAGAAAAGATTAGGATATAGGTGTCCTTTATGTACAGAAGAAGTGCATTCTGGCAAGATTTATATCATAGGACACCTGCTCCCCACCAGATGAAGTGTTATCTTGACTCAAGGTGGGGCGTTTCTCAAGTCCCAAGTATAATCTCCAGTACTTCATCTGCCCTGGGGGAAAAAAATCTTTCTACATGAGGACTTTCCAAACAAGCATTACTTTTAGTCTATTAGGGATATTTACAAATGGAATAAGTGTTAATATTTGTTTTATACTCTTACTTATTTTATGCTTTTAACAAGTCAACATCACTTACTTTAGAGTAAAATAGATACAAAATATATTCGCCTTACATCATATCATTTCATATTGCTGCAACCTTTAAATATGATAGTTAAGCATTACTATATAGAGATGAAGTATATGGTTCTAATCTGATTTATGATGTGTGATCTAAAAGTATGGTGGATGTTTAAACTCTTTTTAAATAAAAATAATTTTTTAAATAAAAGTAAAATAAAAAATATGTTACACTGAAAGACACAGTGCCATGAATTCCCTTCAAAATAGTCCCCTTTGCTTCAAACACATTTATCTCCTCTTTCATGCTACTTTCTGAAACAGGTGTAGAAATCCTTTTTCGTGTCTTTAGTTGCACTGTCATGGCTACCTCGATGTCCTAAATTGATTCACACCTGTTTACCTTTTATGGTCATTTCAACTTTGAGGAAGAGCCACAAATCACTTGGTGCCAGACTCAGGGACTAAGGTGGATGAGGATACACTGTGATGTTTTTACACACCTGTCTTTCCTTTGGATGGTACTCAACAGCAGCATTCACCATATTTTGATGACACTTTGTAAAGAGACTCATGAAAGAGAACTACCAGAATTGCTTTTGAAAGTGACAAGAACAGTTTGATAAGTATGTCCTGAGCAAGGGGAAATATTTTGTAGGAAATTAATGGCAATGTATCTTTTAATATAATTTAAAAATAAATTTAAACACTATGTATTTTGATCACATTTCATGTATAAACTAATTAGGCATTCATAACATTGTTCTCTTTATTTGACTTGTTGACATGATTTTGGTGGACTGATCATGGAAGTATCAAACTTAGGAATTTTCACATAAATATGTATTTTGCTAATATAAGTTTTCACTTGTAGTTTACAGCCTGCCTTGATTGGAACAGGGCTAAAGTTTACTCTACCTACTCTGATGAGATGTCTAGAGAACCAGAGATCGCATTTTCCTGGCATCATGTGATCTGGCAGGTGGAGGCCAGAGTTTTGAAACAAGTGTGATGTTTCATGAAAGTACTTGCTAGGTCAGGGATCAGGGTGACCTCGGAGTGCTGTAGTTTTCCAAACCTCCATCAGCTAGATGAATGGGCTTTATTCTGCAGGAGCGAGAGGGAGTTTTTGCCATCTTATAAAAGAAACCTAACTATTCCAGGTTACAGGCTGACACAAAACATTTGGAATTCAGTGGTGTCCATCACAGGCAGTATGCGTCAGTAAAAGTGAAGATCAAAGGTTCTAGAAGAGGGAAAGGACACAGTGAAGAGGAAGTAATTGTGGGATAATGAAGGTATGAGGGCATTTTTGTGTTAACTTGAAACCACTTAGCATTTTTCTATGACGCCCAGGTATCTTTCTAAATGAACTTTGGAAAGTACAATTGAATAACCTTGAAATTTAAAGCTGTGATGTGATTTTGAATACTGATGGGGTTTGTTTAAGCACTGTGACATATCCTCTGCTTTCATTTCTATTTTTGCCTCCTTCATGCAAAATAAAATTTATTTTCTGTTCAGGAGAATCAATATTTTTACCATTTTGTTTTTTAGCTATTCCAGTAAAATTGCAATCAACATTAGTTACAATCTTTTAAGAAACGTAGTAAGAATTTGAACACAATAAAATAAAGATACAGATTAGAACTTTGGCAAAGTACCTTGGCTATTGACAAAAGCATTTGTCAGGGCCTACAGCTGTGTCCGTATTGTGCTGAAAACCTGATGAAGGGGAAAAAAAGCATCAATAGGTTTCACCCTCTGTCTATACACACCAAACAAATGGTTTAACCAATAGCTATTGTTTTAGGTGAGTGGATTTCTTGAACCATTGTGAAATTTATCCCATTTAAAAATGTATTTTAATTAACATTTGTATCTAACATATACATATTTGGTAAAGGTATTGTACTCTTGTGCTCTTTTTAATAACATAGAACCTGAAACCTAGAGGACTAGTGGTTCAGGGATGAATGAAGATCCAGTAGCCCTGAAACATTCCCCAAATACACATTTGTTTGTTTGTTTGTTGATAATATTTATGTGCTTACAGTCTCCCATTTTTTTCTTCTGTGGACTAACATGCCTTCTTATTTGTGTTTCCCCTTTAGAAACTGCCGAGCTTTGGACCTTTTCTTGAACAGCGCAGGAAAATCATAGCAGAGAACAAAATTAGACTGAAAGAACAAAATACAACTTTCTCCCCAGTTGAAAGAAACTGTTTCATCCCTAAGAAGCCTATTCCTACCATCAAGGTAAAATTTAAACCAACTATTTAAATATGACTCTTTTACTATTTAAATATGCAAATATGATTTATAGGTTTATTTCCTCCTTAAATACTTCACTGCTTTTTGCTTTGAAAATACTCTTAAAGTTTCTAGAATTCTATCTATAGAGAAAAAGGTGTTTAAAATGTGCAGTAATATCTTATTTGTATAATTTACATTTTTATTTGTATAATTCGTACTTTTCAGAGCACTGTCAGGTATGCGTTTCATGGAAATCTTTGTATGTATTAAATGTCAGGAGATATTAAGGTAACATCATTGTCTTCTTATAATGGAGTAAAAATCATTTTAATCCAGTTAACATCAAGAGATCTCAGTTATGCAAAATAACTAAATTATCAATATGTAATATCAGTATCAGTATGATAGCTTATATTTTGGAAAAACTGTCTCTGATTTGGCCTCAAGAAAATGTTTATATTTACTTACATCTCAGGATATTATTCTCTTGATAAAACAAAAGTTGTCATTATATCAGAATCATATATGTTACTTTTCCTGACTTTTTAAAAAACTTTTTATTCAGAGAGAAATACAGTTATAAGAAATACTACATAGTCACATTCAGTTATAAGAAATACTACAGAGAGGTATCATTCTCCCTCTGTCCAGTTTCCCAGCAGCAGCGTGTTGCAAAATTGTATTACAATATCACAACCAGGATATTGACCCAGATACAATCTACCAGTCCTATTCAGATTTCTCTAGTTCTATTACTCGTCGTTCATTCTTCTCTGTGTGTGTGTGTGTGTGTGTGTGTGTGTGCAGTTTTGTCACATGCTTAAGCTTGTGTATCCACCACCACAGTTACAATAGAAAATAGTCCCATCACTGCAAAGATTCTTCAGGTTGCCCTTTAGGAGACACACCACCTTTTCTCTTGCCTCTTCTAAAATGGAAATGTTTAAAATGATCATAGTGAAAAAAGGAGATGCTATTGGATGGCATTCTCTCTGAAATCACCATCGGTGGAATGTGGCCTGCAGTTACTGAAACTGATTCTTCTCCATCCACGATCCATTTTCTGTTTGAAGCACCAGCTGAAGAGCTTGCTTTTAGGTGCTCCAAAGCAGACCTCACGGAAATTCATTTCTAGTGACAGTCAAATGGAGATGGGAACCCTTAAAAATTCCATCTGTGAGGGGGGAAAAAAACATGGGCCTTATGCTAAAAACAGCAGAGTTTAGCAACGATGTGGCAAAGTTCAAGCGATGTAGAGTTCTGAAAGGAAAAATAGAAGTGGTTGGCCACAGATTCTACCAGCACTTCAAATGCCATAATTCCAAATAAAATGAACACTTGGAACTTTCAACAGAATCATAATTCCAAACAGTCCCATGAGCTGTTCCTGTTAAATTATTTGTGTACTGCGAAAAGAATGATCTAAACAGGAATAGGAAAGAGAAGTCCACATCTTGACAGGCTTTCACAAGCTTCTCCTGACTCTGCTGCGGTTAGCTGTGAATGCCGTATGATTTGGGATTAAGTGGGAATTCTCTGAGCCTTATTGCTATTAATCAGTTTGAGTTAAATTAAAGATCTCCATCTCTAGGAATCTTTTTTTTTATGTGCAGACATTTTAAAAGAAGCATATTATTTGTATTTGAAATAATAGAAGTACCAAGTGATTATAAAAGAACACTGACCACTTCCAGACCTCTAATCCTTTAGTGACTATATTGATAACATTAAAGTAAAACAAAAGCAGAACAACAGAAAAACGTGTGGTCAATTTAAAGTTTGTAGTTTACTAGCTTCTTCTCCTTATACCTCCCAAAATTCAAACCCAGAAGAATTAGATAAATCAAAGAAATGTGACAGTAAATTGTTTTAATATAAAGAAGAGATAGTCTTATTAAAAATAGTACAGATTTAAAGTTGGTGCAGTGGTACATGTTTGTAATTCTAACTACTTGGGAGGCCGAGGCAGAAGGATGGCAATTTGAGGTCATCCTGGAAGACTTAGCAAGAACTTATCTCAAAATAAGGGAATAAAGGATAAGGGTGTAGCTCAGTGTTTTCTGGGTTCAGTCACCTGTACCTCAAAACACACACTAATCAGCACCACAGGTTTATATTCCTCTCCTAAGTTATCCTAAGCCAAGTACTCTTGGTGTCACATGTTACATAAGCCTCAAGACACTGTAGATACCAGCACCTAAGACTCCATTTGTGCCAACATAGTAAGAGACTGCTCTGGCAGATTTTCTCAGTGTCCACTGGACTTTTCAAGACCTCAGCCTTCTCAGAAATCCCACACCCATTCCACCTGTGGTTATTTCTGGGAAGATGATGTTCCTCATTGGAAAGCTCAGTACTAGCTGTTAATGATGGTCACCCCCCCACTGCCGCCATGGGAGTGGAGCATTTTTAGTTTTTACAAGTGCAATTATCTTTTTGAAAAATGAAGGAAAATGAAGCAGTGTCATTAACAAGTGACTGCCTACTTCAGCCTGCTTTCTACAGGGCTTTGTATGGAATGGAGGATGGCATATATTTTAGAGGAAGGCAGAAAGTATGGAAGACTGTGTTTGTCCCCAGATATATCCATGGGTCCATCTAGGTTTCAGATGATTCCTGCTCCCTAGACCACGGTGTTGTTATCAGTAGTGAGTTATGCAATTGCATCTTTTAGTTGGAGTAGTTATCTTCTAGTAAGATACATTTTCACTCATACTCCCAGATGATTTCCCAGACAGGAAGAGAAAATTTATTATCTAGAAACAGCCACAAAATCATGTAGCAACTAACATCACTAATAAGCCCACACTATTCCAAGTGCTGTACCTATATTGTATTTGATCCCAACAATACCTAAGACAGGTATTTTACTCCCATTGTACAGATGAGGAATGATGGATTGAATAATTTGCTGAAATTATTTAGCAACAAGTGGCAGAATGAGGGATAGATATGAGATTGGGAATTCCAGCTGAAAAGATTCAAAGGACTGACTGACAAGAGGGAGTGATTAATAGTTTGAAACCTTTTAGAAGGCATATGAAATAGACCTAAAGCAGGTCATAGAAGATGAGGTCTTCAGTATGAAATGATACAAAGATCGTTTGGGGGAAATTGAGACAAAGGAGTTTCATCATGCTTATACAAATAATCCTGTGATTTAAAATGGGTATCTAGTAAGAAACTTATGAAATCAAATTACCACACAACCTTCTATAGTTTCACTACTTTTTTGTTCTAATATTTTAAACATAAAAATTAATAGAAAAATTAACCATAATCCTAACAACTAGAATTTACTATTAAAATTTTATTTTTATTTATAAATTTTATTTTGATTTTTAAAATTAGACCTTTTTATTTTAAATGTAATATTTTAAAACAAACATAGAGTATTGATTATCCTACTCTTAATCATTTTATATCATAGTCTCACAATAATGTATGTACAGTAGTTTTTCTTTTTGCATTGTTTAATGGCATACTGTTTCATAAGATGAATTTATTATTTTTTGTTATTATTTGTTTTTAAAATGAATTTATTGCTGAACTATTAGATTGTTTTCAAATTTTATATAAAAAAACTATTATACAAAAATCTTTGTGGCAGCTTCTGACTTTTCTCAAGAAAAATTACAAATAGTGACATTTTAGGGCTTTTTATAGTGTATTTTTATAGCATATTGCCAAATTGTTTTCCAGGAAGGGTGTGCAAATTTACATTCCTGCCAAAAATGTAAGGAATAGTCCACTAACAAATTTATTTTTAATTTTAGTTATTGTAAAACTAAAAATATATTTTACGTTCTTCTTGAATTTTGAATGTCTACAAACTGGTGAGCTCAACATGTTTTTATGTGGTTTTTGACAATTTCTTCTTTTGTAAGATGCTGCTTATTTTCTTTGACCAATATTCTGTTGGAGTATTTATCTTTGTCTTATAGAATTTTATAATTTTTTTATATATTTAAAAAAATAGCACTCTGTCAAGTATGTTTCATATATTTATATATAGAAGATTGTCATTTGTCTCATAATTTGTATCCAGGTAACTTTACAGGTATGCACAGAAGTGTTTATGCAATGTTTCTAGAAAAATCTTATTTATTTTCATTCTTATATTTGCTTAGTCTTCTGTACAATAATATCAAATATTAACCGCATTTAATTTTTTTCAGATTTCAATATTTATAAAACTATATAATTAATCTAAAATGTATTGCTCATATCAGTTATGGTATTAACTTCATTTTCCCCAAAGAGATAATAACTCCAGGATATTTATCTTTTTATTTATTTATGGAGAAGGTGAAATCTCAGTTCTGTTTTGATCTGCATTTCTCTAATGCCCAAAGCCATTGAACACGTTTTCGTGTTCTTAATGACCATTCATACTTGTTTTGAGAAGTGTCTGTTCATTTCACCTGCCCATTTTTTTATTGCATTTTTCATTTTGGGGGTATAAGTTTTTGAGTTCTTTATGTATTCTAGATATCATTCCTCTGAGAAGTAGCTTCCTGTTCTATAGGTTGTTTTCTCACTCTCTTGGTTGTTTCTTTTGCTATGCAGAAGCTTTTTAATTTGATATAATTGCATTTGTTCATTGTTAGTATTATTTCTTGTTCAACTGAGATTCTCTTCAGAAAGTTCTTGCCAATGCCTGTGCTTTATCTCTTTTACCTCCCAGTATTTGGTGTTTCTCTTTTAGTATGTAGGTCTTTCATCTATTTTGATTTGATTTTCTCAAAGGGTGAGAGATAATGGGTCTAGATTCGTTCTTCTGCACATGGACGACCTGTTGGTCCAGCAACATTTGTTAAAGAGGATATCTTGTCAAGGATGAATGTCATCGTGAGGCTCTGTCTCAGAAAACCAAAATGAAACAAAAAAAGGCTGAAAGTACTGGGCTTATTTCTACATCCTCAGTTCTATTCTGTTAGTCAATATGTATGTTTTTGGGCCAGAGCCATGCTGCTTTTACTACTATGTCTTTGTAGTGTAACTTGAAGTCTAGGACTGTATTGCTTTCCGCCTTGTTCTTGTTGCTCAGGATTGATTTAGCTATTCTTGGTCCTTTCTGATTCCATATAAATTTTAGGAGTGTTTTTCCTAGTTCTGTAAAGAATGCTGAGGTTATTTTGAATGGAATTGTATTAAATATTTTTATTATTGTTAGTAATATGGCCATTTTGACAGTATCACTTCAGGATTTTCAAAGTAACTCTTTCCATCTCTCAAATTATAATTCAATGTCAAAACATATCATAAATTACATTACTTACATTATGTTCAAATCTTCAAAACCTCAATAGTTGCTTATTAAACTTTTCAAGGATGAGTGAAAAATGGATTAGGCAAAATTCTTTTCTTATTTAAAATATTTAGACAAAGTTCTAATAAGGATGGTTGAGTTCTATAAAAACTTTTATGCCATTAGCAACTCTTCATTCAATCAGAAACAGTTAAGTAAAAATTTTACAAATAAAAACTTCCAATGCACTGTAGAACTCTGGGTTATAAACCCATTATGGTGCTATAAATCAAGACCTCCTCTACTACTTTAACTCCTCGATAAAGACAGAAGTGTTTCTTGTCCTGTGGTATTGATTCTTTACTTTGATTTATATTATATCCTTCTTCAAATTAACCAGATGGGAAAGGGAGAGGAAGATGGGCCTTCAGGGTAAGAATATGAGTTCAGGAAGCAACACATGGCCTTGTATGGCAGAAGATGAGGAGAGTAGAGGGGTACGGGGTGTCTGTATTCATTTCCGTGCTGCCTTCTTTCTATAACATCTTCTCTACAATTCATCTAATGTTTTACCATATGATGACTCATCTTTTCATCTCAAATTCTGTTCTATGCTTTAACTTGTGCCATTCATTGTCTTAAACCCTCTAACCAGAATAGTCTGAACAAGATGCTATCATACTTAGACTGTCATACCTGGAACTAAACACTTTTGAAGTCCTTCCAAATCTGCTCTTTCTATTGAGTCTATTGTCTCAATAAACAGCTCCCTGCTGTGTCAAAAACCTGCAATTCAGTTACTTTTCCATTCTGTTCCTCATTCTGCTCATAAATCAGTCACTAATGGCTAATGCTTTTTTACACTGTTACATCTCTCCCCTCTTCTGTTCTTTTCCTGTTACTGAGACCTTAGTGGATTTTCTTACACATTTTTTTCTGTAGTTCTAATTTTTTAATCAGCTTACCTTCTATTCATTTTGTCGTTCTTATCTGATCCTTCCTCCAATTGCTATGAAATATTCTTCTTAAAATCCAGATCTGGTTGTTTTAACTCTTTTGTGAAATTTTCCCATTGTAACCATGGTCCTGAGGGAAAACCCTTAGATGGCTTTTAGACTCATCATATTTTAGCTTTTCCTGGCCTAAGCAGTAGCATTACCAGAATAGTGCAGAGTAGAATCTGGGAGGTAGAAATTAAAGATAGAAAAGAGGATGAGAAAGTAACAGCAAAGTACATGCAGTGCTTTATCTCAATTTGAGAAAGACCAGAAGGAAATTGATAAGAAGAGGAAATGGAGAAGTTGGAAAGGGTGTTTTGTTGACATGGTGATAACCTACGCTGAAGTTGCCAGAAAGAGAATGAATAAAGAAGCCACATCCTCAGCGATTAGAGGCAAAATAGAATCCAGACAGAGCACTGAACCATCTTGGATAAGTAGTGTATTTTAGACTTTTTTCTGTTGCTATAATAAAATACTTGAAACTGGGTCATTTAGAAAGAGAAGATGTTTATTTGGTTCACAGTTCCATAAGCTGAGAAGTTTAAGAGTATGATGCCAGCCTCTACTTGGCATCATTGAGGAACTCCTTACTGTATCATGGGAGGTATGGGAGGTGTGACATAGCCACAGAGGGAACACACCCCTCAGGGCTCTCTTTCCCTTCTTACTAGACGCTAGTGCCTCATGAAACCCACTCTCATGACCTAGCCTAATCCAGTTGCCTCCCACAGGGCCCACTTCCAAATACCATTAATATTTGAATTGGGGAGTTAAGTTCCCAACACATGAGTTTTGGGGGACTACACTCAAACCATAACAAAGAGGGACACCTCAGGAAACTGTATTTGGATTCACCAGTGTCATTTTATTTATTAAATACTCGTTTTTGGTTGCTTGTTTGTTTTGAGACAGGGTCTCACTCACTATGTGGTTCAGGCTGCCCTTCAATTCACTGTGTAGTCCAGACTGGCCTTGAACTCATGACAATTCTCCTGCTTCAGCCTCTCAAGTAGGTGTGTGCTACTATTCCCAACTAAATACTCTATTTTTAACAAGTGAACCTAAAAAAAGTCTTAAGAAACTATTTTCTTAATTGAAATGCAAAGCAAAGTCTGTAAGATATTAGCAAATTGCATTTATGGTAGAATTTCCTAAGTGAAGCATGAGATTATTCTGTCACACTGAATGACACTGCCCGTTAAGAGCTGTGTGAACTTGCCTCAGTTACCTAATCTGTGAAATGGAGATAATAAAAGTATCTACCTCCAGGTTACAGATTAGATGATGTACAAAGTACTTTCAGCATGGTGTCTACACCAAATGTGTCCTAAATAATTATTATTCTTAGTTATAATGTTAAGAATGGGCACATTAAAGGACAGTTTAAATGACTATTCCCATTTTGTCCATTAAAATGAACTCAAGAATGAGGAAGAATACATAAAGCTCTAGAGGCCAAGTAACATGGAAATTTTGAAGCAGCCAGTTTATTTTCCTAAAAATATTTATTGTATAACTACCATAAGACAGCCACGTGCTAGGAACTGAGCATCAATCGAACAATAAGTACAACAAGCACAGCCTCTGTCCTCACAAAATATACAGAGACAAATATTAAAGAAATGCAGTAAGCATAAGTTATATTTGTGATATGAGCTATATAGAAAAATACGGGATGTATGGTATCTCTTTCATAGAGAGACCTATCTGAATTAGTTATCTTTCGAGTCAGTGGTTTGCATGAGAGCAGATTTAATACAGGGCATTTACAAGTTACAGCATTCACACACACACAAGCCAAATGCTGAAAGAGTACAGAACATCTACCTATGCACTGGAGACCTGAAAGATCCAATCAAAGGCTGGGAGCCCAAGGACTGGCAATGTCCCATGTACATCCTTGTCTGTATTAAAAGGCTGAAGAAACCTATACTGAAACCAGGATACAGTGCTCACAGCAGAGATGAAGACCAGAGCTCCCCTGAAGCAAACAGCAGCTATCCCAGACTACAGCAAGGTCCCAAGCTCCTTTTGCAAGGAAAACAGCTGAGTTCCCTTCTGGAGAATCAGCTGCAACAGAGCTTCTCCTGGGAAACAGCCGGCCCCCATCTTCTGCTCCTGTTCTCCTTTATGTTGTGTCAACAACAATCCTCAGGTGGATCCTCTACACCCGGAACCACACCAATTCAGTCTAGTTGGGCGTTCCTGCTGAAATTGACCACAGTAAGTCCACCACAATAGGTAAGCTTAAGGAAACCAAGAAAGGCCTCCCTATAGAGGCAGCATTCAAAGAATCCTATAAACTCCACAGGGATTAGTCATGTAAAGGGTCAAGAAATATTCCAGGTGAGCCATAATATGATCCTGCATTTAGCGAGAAGGCATGGTGGTACAAACAGATGAACTGATAAAGTTTTATTGTTACCTCAGGATTTAGCAATTCTCATTGTATTGAAGGGTAAGAGATAGCATGGAGTAAAGAATAAGAGAACTAAAATGACTAGATTTGGTTTTATGGATCCAATAAGAAGAAGAAAACTATAAACAGCTGGAGTTTTGTTCTTCATGTCTTTAGGTTTGATGAGGTTTTTATTGATGACGAATAAAAATTTTAGACTTGAGCATATTATAATTGATACACTCAAGGATATTGTGGGCACCAGCTGGCGGATACAATGCAAAAAGAACTGACATTAAAACTGCCTACCGTATGCCAGGCACAAGGTAGAAGATTCACATGTATCTTATGTCTTACCTATCTAATACTCTCTAGGGGAGTAAAGAGTTCTGGGGAAGCAAATGAGAAGAAATGAGCACAGAAGTGGAAGAATAACTGGAAGAAAATAATGGCTTGGAAGAAACCAAAACAAGGAAGAATTCCTTCTCATGATTCTCTCAGGTGGATCTGGTTCACAGGGTCTGAAAAACAACAGTTCCCTCACCAAGGACGCCATTTATTGTTTCGTTTGGTCTCTCACATGCTGAGATTCCAACCAATAGCTGGCAACAATAGTCAAACTCATCATGAAAAGATCTCTTCATCCTTCCAGTAATCATTGATGCAAATAATGATTATGGTGTTTCAGGCCCTGGCAGTCCAGTAATGAGCAAAACCCTAGTTCTCACAGAGCTGCCTTTTAGTAGGGAGAAACAGACAACAAATAAACAAGTAAATGCAGAATATGCCAGATGGTGACAAGTGTTACAGAAAAGGCATAGCAGGATTCAGAGACTAGAAATCCCCCCGGAGGTTGGTCAGAAACACTTGTCTCATTAAATGGCAACTGAACGAACATGAGAGAAAGTGAGAACGTGAATGATGTGGATATCTGGGGGAAGAATGGGCCATTCAGAAGGAAGAGAGAGTACAAAGACCTTGAAATGTGAAAGTCCTTTGTAGGAAACCACCGAGGCTGTTAGAAAGGCAGAACGATATGATATGACTTCTTTTTGCAAAGGATCCTTCTGGCTGCAGTGTTGATCGAATATCCAGGATGAGCAAGGACAGAAGCAGGGAGACCAGTTAGAAGGCCAGCACAACAATCTGGAGTGGAATTGGCAGGAGGGAGAATAACTACAAGATAATGTCAGAAGGCTTCAGCTTCATTGTTTTAAATGAAAGGCTGTGTGTGACAGTATTGTGTACAGCACGCCTCTATTCAAATGAAAGGAGCCGTGGCTATTGTCATTTTTATACAAGTCCCCTGCCCTTTTGCCCATTATTTCAGACCCCATCTGGATGATGTAGCTGTGTGGTTGTTCAGTCTCCATTGAAATTAACAGCCATGATGCCTTTAGGAGTCACTTTCTTTCTGCCTGTGAGTGAGACCTTGCTTCTTGTCCTTTTATTGTTTCTTCCTAGCACACACCCAGGCACGCTGTGAATATCCCTCTGCATGCATCATTATGACTTCTGTTTTCCCTACAGTGTTTCTTCTGTTCTTGACACACCATTCTTTTCCTTCTTCCCTTTTTCCTGGAGGGCCTGGGTTATCTGTTTCTGTGCTTAATATTTTCTCTGTCCACCCATCTGTTTATTTTAGCTTATTTCTTCCCTCCTCTCTGTTGGCCTCTTTATAGATTCCTCAGTTCAATAGTTTGAACTCCATGACACTGCTTTGTTTATCCTCTCAGCCACCACAGTATGTTATTCCCCATCTGCTATAGAAAGAGGCCTAGTGCCCTATGGAGTTAACTAAGCCTCTCTTGTCTGAACAAGCTTTTCAGTCATGCATTCAAGTCTCTAATCTGCTCCATCTTCCCTGTTTATGAAAGTGACAATATTATTTCTAAGCAAGCCGTGCTCAGTAGATCTCATCTTTTGCTCTTTTCTCTTTCCAAATGCCTCAGATATGATTTAATGGTCTGTTGCTTCAGAAGTAGGCTCAGTCAATCAGCAAGCATTTATTGAGTGTTTGCTATGTGACCAGCAGTGTGGTCAGGACAGTGGGAGATGCCAAAAACATACAGGGCATGGCCCAAGGCTCTGGGATTTTTGTGATGTCAGTGGAGATATTCCACTAACATATATTTATTATGCATTCACTGCAACACAGGAATTGTGCTAGAAACTAGGAATACAGCATGAATTTTAAAAAAGAACAAATATCTATCCTTACAGAGCTTATAATCTAGCAAGGGAGAAAGACACATGTTAAAAATTATTTACAGTTCAATCAAATGTGTACAAAATGCTGTGGGAAAACAGAGGAGTAAAAGGGATTATCTCTGCCTCGGGTAATTGTGGAAAGCTTCACAGAGATGGTGATATTTAAAAAGGAGTTTAATAAATTAGTGTTAATTAAGCAGAGAATTAATAATAAAAGCTAATATTTATTGAGTTCTTACGAGGTTTCAAGCAGTGCTACGTGCTTGTAAATGAGTTCATTTAAGCCTCACAATAACCATACAAGATACAAGACACTTGTATTATTCCTGTTCTACTGATTAAGAAATTGACCAACAGAAAGGTTAAATAATCTGCCCAAGATCACACGGGCAGAAAAATATCAAAGCCAAGATTTAATTCCAATGTCTAGTTCTAGAACCTGGCCTCTTCTGCTGTCTTTCACATGAAAACAAAACAAAAGGTGAGGGGAGGTGATGTCTCAAGCACCTCAGCATGTTTGGAAAGCATAACATTCAAACGTAGTAGCATGCGTCCATGGAACCTAAGTCCGGACACAGTCCCCGAACCAACAGAGTACTGTCAAAAAGATAAACTCCTCCTTTTGTTCAACAGGAATTCACAGAAAGACTAGAACTGAGAAGCAATAATGAGGAACAGAACTCAGTTTCCTTGAAAAGTCTTAGCAACATCATTGAAAAGAGCATGAGGGAAGACTGGTTAAACCACTAATTTCAGCCAGAGTATCAAGAGGGATTATGGATAGACTATGATAGGATAACTAGAAAGTCCATGGAAACCAAAAGTCTTTGCTAGGTAGTGTGCTATTCTGCTTCTGCCTGACCCATGGAAATGGAAAACTGACCTCAGAGACCATGAGTCCAACCCAGCTAATGATCTGCAGCTCTGGGCACAGCCTGGCACCAGGTGATTTCTTCTTTGTCAGCTCCACATCTTGATTTCCATTTTATAATGACGAAGTGTTTACCACGTGTATGGAGCTAACTGATTCTGTGAAGGAAACAGAAAGAAAAGGATGCTGAGGTAGGAAAGGGTAGTCAGAACCAGTGTTGGAAAGCTAAAGGAGCAGAATGAGATAAAAGAAGAAAAAGAGACTTGCAATGGGTATAAAGAGGAGCCAGGACCTTCTGAAGGAGCCCCTGACATATTCCACAGGTTCACCTGTACTAGGAAAAGAAATCAGGCGATGCCTCCTCTAGGAGGTCCTTTTGTCTCCTTGCTGAGGACAACTGATATGACATGAAGGTGTACACATTTGGTGCAGCCAAATTGGAAACATGCTTTATTTCCAGGCAGCATATAACAGAGACTTGAGAGTCTGCCAAGACTTATAAAGTCCCATGAATGTTTCCCACTTCTGTTGATAGATATGAGAATGAATTCTCATTCTCTTCATGAAGCCAGGAATGTATCTCTAACGTCTTTGAATTTCTGGGTAGGAAAATGAATGGTTTAGGGGTACTAGTGACATTTTCATCTCTTCTTCCTGCTGCTTCTAGTAAGAGATAGACTGCATCTCATAAGACTGGCAAGACAGTGTTGGCAGGGGACCCGTCAGCCTGATCGAGTGGTTTATTATTTCAATTGAATTGTGAAAGGAAAGAGAAAAGAACTCAGATAAAACTGTAAGACCATATTAGATACAAAAGAACATAAAGGGGATGGCACAGAAAGAAAAATAGTGCAAGCCTTGCCCAGCAGTTTTCAGGAAGATACCAGAGAAATGGGCCTGGGGAACCATTAATATTCTCAGTTGTCCGTGGACCAACAAATAGCAGATGAAAAATTACCAAACTGAACTTTAAAAACTGAACAGAATTTGGTAAAAATAATCTCTTAAATCTTATGAGGATTTGTTGAGATGTGATTCCTGACTGGAATGTGACACTGGAAATCTATATGTTGGTTAAAGTATATAAGCCTAATAGATGGGCTAAAGGAGGTTCAGCATATGTCAAAAAGTTGTTCACTGGCCTGGAAATCCACAAACCTGAAGGTGGAGTATGAAGAAAGCAGCTGCAGAAAAGTGAAATGAAAGAAAACAGAAACGTTGTCCTGGGACTGCATCAGAGACATTGTAACCAGATGGTTAATGTGGACAGGCAAGATAGAGTAGTGATGTGATCCCTTACAGATTTCAGATGGAAATCCCACTCCACTAAAGACAAAACATCTGAAAAAATTATTCAATTTCTTTGTTGGAAGTTTAAGAGACAGAGAGAAATGAGGGAGGGCAGATTCATGTATTTGTTTATTGCTGGCTTCATATTTTTAAAAAGATAGAAGGAAAGAAAAAAGAAAAACCTGTGAAAAATGACAGCTAAAGGAATCTTGAATGAAGTGACCATCCATGTTAACTTAGGCTGATTGAAAGAAAGTCTGAATTTAGATATACAAGTGTTACTTTTAATACATCTAATTTCAGGAAGTGCAGAGGAAACAATAGCTATAATCTCATAGTCAGTAACTCTAATCTGAAGATATATCACGCAGAAAGAAAAGATGTCAAATAGAAATTTGATGATATAATCACTAAATTTCACAAGAGTAAGAAAAAAGTTAAGCGTTTAGATAACTCAGTGTTCAGTAGTCCTGTGAGAAAAGCCAGATCACATTACTAATAATGAACATAAAAAAATGGCATCAAGATTTAAGGATGGATTAGAAGTACTAAAACTTCAAGTGTTTTGTGCTTAGAGAAAATATTAGGAAAAAGTAAAATGTAGCTTTGCCTATTAAAGTAAAAAAGGAAAAATACACCCATTACTTAGAGCAGATGGCATATTGTTGAATTATAATTAGAGAGAAGAACTGTTCCATTATTATTATGTTTCCTGGCATCCTCTTACAGTTCTTAGAAATGAAAAGGGAATGGAAAACATATCTAAGAGTTAGAGCCTAATATAGGGAAGGAGGTAATAAAATCACACTCAGCTTCATTAAATCAACTTAGAGCTGAAGTGTCCTTTAAAACTTCAGCCCACCCTACGCGGAAAGAAAACCACGATCAGGGTGTGCCATTCACAGCTGTGGGACCAAGGTTGATTCAGGGTGTGTGATCAGCACTGAATCAACCTTGGTCCCACAATCTTCATCCATCTGTCTCACACTAAATTCTCCTTCACACCCTACCCTCTCACACCACTTTTACTTGCTTCTATTCTCTTTGTTTACTTGTTTCTCTGATCCTTTTGAGCAATTAATTGACTCTTTCATTTTCTGAATCATAATTGGTCTCTGCCCTTCCATCTTAGCATATTTAACTAAGTCCTCACCAGAGAGCTACTGAATTCAAGCTCAACACCCCCTTTTCTAAGTCTACAGCTCCCTCCCTACCCCCTAGATCAATGAGCATTATTCAGGCCGTCAAGAATAAGGTCATCCTATATTTTGGGATGCACTTGTGTATGCGATTGCTATACCACACTGCTGAAAAATAAATATTGCTCTAGGTTCTTTTTGAAAAAGAAAAGTGGGTGTGGAAGGGTTTTGTAACAGTGTTAGAGAAAAGATAGAAATAGACCAAAAAGATTGAGACCTAACCCCTGTGGAATTCTACAAAGATCATTAAACTTTTGACTTGGGAGCATTAATAAAGGAAGAAGTTATTAAGAATCAGTATAAACGCAATGAGAGCAAACTAAATTATCTCATTTCCTATTTTGATGGGTTTATTAGGCAAAGAGTGAATATGGAGTAAAAAGATAAGAAAATGTGACACTGATAATAGCAGAGATAAGGAAATGGCTAAGTGACTCAATGCTACACACAAATAATTTAAGTAGTGAATTCGTTTAGGTTAGAAGTCTCAGCACTTGTCCACAGCACACTGTCCTTGGTCCTGGCCCTTGAAGGGCACCTACTTACAAGAATTGTAAAAAATATGCTAATCAAATGTGAATACTTGAAGCTAGAAAGAACAGTTAACGTGCCAGATAACAACTGCAATTTGAAAATACTTCAATCATCTACAAAAATAGGTCCAAAATTAATAAATTTATATTAATCATAATGAAGAAAGTATGAAACATCAGAGATGGGGGGTCGAGTCCTTGTAGTTCTTTATTGTTTGGTCCTAAACTTTATATCAAACAGAAGTATTGACTGATATATCTTTTTTTAAAAAACACTTTTGATCATCTTGATCAAATGATTGATAAAGATATGATCTGCAGTTCTATAGCCCTTTGTAACTCTACTTCTGTGAACACCCGTATTAAAATCAAATGTGTCATCTCTAGTTGAAAGGATTTGGCATCACATTCTCTACACATACATCCACACATAAACATTTCCAGTAATCAGGGATGGCTAAAACAGATTGCGCAACCTTTGTATCTCCACACCCTGCACGGAATAATGAATGTAGGTTCCCTAATCTCTACAGATGCTTCTCCAAGAGAGACTAGACAGCCATATGTGCTTCCCTGATTATATGCATCTTTCACCAAATGCCGAATTCCAGAATATGCACTCAGAGGTATTCTGAGCTAGCAGTATACCTGCAGGCTTTGGGTTTTAAACAAATGTCCACATTTTCATCCACATAGAATGATAATTCATTATCTTTGGTAGTCTTTCCCAAAGTGATTTAAAATACTTGTTATTCTTTTATCCTCTCCAGTTTAAAAAAAACAAAAAACAAATACAGTTATCCTAAAGAACTATGGTGAATGAGAAATGAATTTTTAATGCCATATGCTAATAACTTCTAAAGGCTCCAAAAACCTTTAAAAAAAAAAGAATAAAATGTGGTTTCACCTTAAACAATGATGTGTTTAAATGACAACAGAAAATCTCCAATATCAAGTAAAAGCCATGTTTAATGTATGCAGAACATGGGCTTGTTTCTTACAGTAGAAGCTCTTAGGCGTATATATTCTTTTTCAAAAGCTCTATAAGTTTGATGCCTGTCTACAGAGAGTCCTAATTAGTCGCTTTTAATATTTATTGGTGATTTCAGTCATCGCAATCTAATTCAGTAAAATAACTGTTTAAGAAATGATTTATTTACTAGATTGAAAAATTATTTTCTATCATACATAGTTTTTACAGCCATATATTTGCCTCATTCATTTAATATCTTAAAATATTATAATATTAAACATATCCAGATTCTGCAAGTAGCCTTTATATGTAAAATGTTCACATTAATAAAAATGTTCAGTAAAATAGTTACTACCCCATCTATGTCCCTAATATTATGTTTAATACATAGGTATACAAGAGACATATTTATTTCAACCAATATTTGAATGCCCATATGTTTCAGTGATCTACAGGAACAAGAAAACACTATATGATATAAAGATAAATCAATCCCACTATATAATATAAAAGTAAATAAAATTCCATGACATAAGGAACTAGATGTAAACAATGTCTATAACATGAAATAGAATATTCAAAATAGAGAATAAATGAATGAGTCAGCATAGCAGAGTTCTTTCGATCACGGTATTTAAATCAAGCAGCATCGATCTGAATCCTGGCTTCATCACTTATCTAATTTTATATCTTATGGTGCAGTCACCTCGTCATCCATAAAATGAATGAGATTTCAGGAGAAAATTATGGGCCTGACCTAGAATATAGTATTTCAGAAGTTATCTGTTATCAATCGCTACTTCTACATAATAGCTAAAGTATCATAGGCCATCAGGAAAAAAGAGGTAGGAAAGAAAGAAAGAGAAAAAGAAAGAGGGGGGAGAAAGGGGAAAAAAATAAAAGAAAAGGAGGGAGAGAGGCAAGAATCTCTCACATCTTACATTTAATTAGAAAAAGAAGGAAGGATTGAGGAAATCATGAAGTGGTGACATTTGATATACTTTTGAAAGATTCATAAGACTTTTCAAAGTGGTGGGAAAAGAGTATTTTATTTTATTTTATTTTTTGAAAAAGGGTATTTAAGAGAGAGGATTTAGCATAAAATCGGGTAGATCAGATCACCTTCAGATGGGCCATTGGAAAAGTGTATCCAGCAGTAGCTGTAGTGCATAGTGTTTGGAAATGAAAAATAAATAAAAGCCATCTTGGTAGGAAACCTAAAATGTCAACATGGTAAATCTATACTTAATTCCACAAATTTTCAGTAAGGCACTGAGAAATTTACAACCTTTAGAAATATGGCACCATTCTTCAAGGTAGAGTGGGAAACAAAACATGAGAATGAAACTTACCCAAGTAGGATCTTACAGATGCATTAAAAATGATTACAAGAAACAATGTTTGAAGATGGTGGTAGACATACGAGGAGGATTCAAACGAAATTGCAGGTCCAGAGCTCAGAAGAGTGACAACAGATGAGATTTTGGAACAGGGAGAAATTGTAGTGAAACAGAACAGTGAAGTGTTAAGCCTCTATGATTGGAAAAATCTTAATTCTAATCACAAAATTGAAGAAATATGAAAGAAAATCCAGCTCTGTGTTCTTAGTGAGTTCGGCGAGTGGTGAATTTTGCAGGACCATTTTCCAGCGACAATATTCATCACACAGCTGATAAATGTAGGCCTTGAGCGTCTGAGAGCAACTCAGAACGGAGATATTGATTTCAGTATCAAGTGCCCACCTACAAACAGTTGAAATTATAACTTCAACATGTTGATAAGAAAGTAGCAAAGAGAGTGCTGGAAGTTTTCTATCATCTTCAGCATGAGAGTACACAAATGAGCTGTATAAATAATGTAAACTCTGTCTCAGTTTGAAAGCTCATGGTAATAAGCACATTGTCATGTAGAGCTCAAGTAGAATAAAAGTAAAGAAGGATAACCAAGGTCATAAAAAGAAGTGCAGAAAATAAAATACCAAAGACAATATAGAAAGACAGCTTTAACTGAGAGTCAGACCTCTTGGAACATGGACCTTGAATTCAAACAAAAGATTCTCATTTTGAAAATTAAAAACAAAAGCAGAGAATCGTGACAGCATACTAATTTGACAAACATTGTTAACATTCTTCTATTTTGTTTCATATTGTTGATGAAATATGCTCTGAGCTTCACCTAGTCAGCGTACTTCCAATTGATAGGAAGAACAAAGGGATGTGTAACTCCCTGAAAGATCTTCAGTGGTAAAGGAAGAAAATTCCAGGGTTTTTGCGGGGGGCGGGTGCTGAGGCTCGATCTCAGGGCCTTGCATTTGCTAGGCAAGCGCGCTACCACTGAACTAAATCCCCAACCCCTAAATCTCAGTTTTTTTTTTAAGTAAAAGAGCATCTATCTGATTTAGCTATCAGATCTATTGATTAACAAAAATTAGAATTTGCAAGTATTGAAATATATTCTTCAAGACAGGATAGGTGTGATATCAAAACACATTTCTGAATGAAAATTTAGAATCCAAATATATTGATATAAGCACATAGTATGCCTACCATTATTCCCTAATCCCTAGCAGTCCTAGCAGTCTACCATAAGTACATAACCTTTCGTCATTTTACTTTCCTTTTGGAACCTTCAGGATCAAAAACTGAGAAAAAGTAACCTGCTGCAGCTGAAAAGGGTATTACATCCTCCCTTCTGTCCATGGGAATTCCATTCTAGATTATCCAGCAGAAAACCTCTCAAAAGCAGTTAATTATATTTCTAAACTAAGCATGCATATTGCCCCTATTTCAGAAATGCTTAGGCTATGATTATTATAGAAAATTTACCTATGAAAATATAACATGCAAAGTCTCGTATGTTAACATAATGCAACATTGTATAGTAAGAGTGATGAAAATGTACTGTGAATGTTTTAAATTTTTCAAAAAATTATTATAGTAAAAGACAATTTGCCATTAACTGCCAAAATATTCACCATCACTTTGAACACATTTATCCCACCATTTTTGCCACTCTGAAGCAGTTCTGGGAGTCCTTTTTCATGAGTATCTTTATGAAGTATGATCAAAAATATGGTGAATGCTTCTACGAGGTGCCATCTAATGGAAAAGCAGGGTGGTTAAAACATGGTGTGTCCTCACCCGCTTCATTCACGAGATCTAGCACTGAACAACTTTTGGGATCTGCTCACAATCAAAATGATCATGAAAGGAAAATATTTTGAATCAATTGAGGACATTGAGGTAGCCATCACAGCAAGAGGGAATATTTTAAAGGGGACTTAGGGCAATATGTCTTTTAGTGTAATACATTTTCTTTAGTTTAAACATTCACTATTTCCCAGTCTTACTCATTGAAACAAATTGCTACATGGAAATGTTTTAAAATAACCACTGGGTGTAATTCAATACCTCTCTATTAGGATATAATTGGAAAAGCACTGCAGTACCTTGGATCATTTGGTGAATTGAGCACCATAGAGCAAGTTGTGGCTACGATCGATGAAGAAATGTGTATCAACTGTGGTAAATGCTATATGACCTGCAATGACTCTGGCTACCAGGTAAAATTCTTGCTGGAATTAAGACACTTTAAAGCAGCGCTCTTCTGATTCGAGGGGCAGAAAACATCTTTTGTTGCTAAATGTGTGATTCAAGCCAGATATGACAAATATTGCTTCTCTTCAGAAATACATCTTTGGGTCCTTTCACCTTTATAGCACAGATATTTTTCTTGAAGAAAGCCATAAATTCCACGAACTACACCACTACTAGGTGGATAGTGTTATTTTAACATCACTTTAGAAGAAGCCCCAGCAAAAAGAGATATTCACACAAAATTATAAGAAAGTATTATATTCAGTACCTAGGGAAAGGAGAGGAACTACCGTTTATTGCCATTACTCTGAAAGTACTTGGTTCTTCAGCCTAGAGACAATTCTCTTTCATTCTGTATTGATTGGGCTTTTACTACCAGCTGGTTGTGAAGGAATGTCTTCATAGCTGGAAAAGCCAATGGGATGTATTTTTGCTATACGGAGTATGTACTTTCCAGATCCTTGCTCCTCAGCTGCGAATCTGGCACAGGGCACAAGAGAAAGGAGCGTTTCTTCTCCTTTAGGGCGGCTGTCTTCTTGGAAACACGTCCTGTGAACTTCTCTCGGATTTTTGTTTCTTCATTTATCTCATTATACTGTATATATCAACTGCTGTTTTAATAGAATCGACACAACTATCACCGTGAACTGGTTGAATTTGCTTTTGAACATAAGTTTTTCCTCATAGATCTGATTTATTGCAAAAGTAAAAAAAAGATTTTTTTAAGATATGGAATTTAGAGAAAGCAAATTTTAAAACTTACTTTAAACTAGTAAACTACTAAGTATTGTTAAAAACTATAGAACAATGTTATTTTATTAAAAATGTAAAAGTATAAAGAAGTATAAAACTAAAATAAAATCTTTTCAAGAATTATAAATGGAATTTTCTACCTAAATAACAAAACTTCCCATCTTTAAAAAATGAAATCCTGTAACTATGACAGAGTTGGTTTTAATACTCTACTTCAAATTTTAGAATTTAGAACTCCCACCTTGGGAGCCTAGCTTTGGTACAATTTAGGCAATGAAGTTCCTTTTAATGAGAAAAATCATAATTATGCATTAGAAAAGATGAGGAAAGTGCTTCTTTGACTTTTCTGCCTCAAAAGAAAATAATAAAAGGCGAAAGAAAATAATAAAAAATAAAAATCTTCAGTTGAATTTAAAATGTGTTTGTTTACAGGTTTTTAAAGTATAATGTTTCTAAGTATAAGTATTTTCTTTTTTGTCAATAACTTCATTGAATTGCTACTTATAAAGTAAAAATGTAAAAAAGAAATCATTTTTACTCATCAGCAATCTAAAATGTTTTACAAACATAACAACAATTCATGTGAACAAATTATTTTATACTTTGTTATAGCTAAAGTTCTTGTTCAAATATGATTGTTTCCTTAAGAGTCAAAAAATGTATATTAAGCAACCTATCCTGATTTACTCTGAAAAGACCATTTTCTCTTTTATGCCATAAAAGTAGAAAAGAATTATGATTACATGTAACTTTGTTTCAGTGGGATTTTTTTAAAAACCCAAATATATGCATTCAGCTCTCCATAGCCATAGGTTCCACACCCATGGATTCAACCGTCCTTGGATCATAAACATTCAGGACATAAACACTCCATCTCTACTAAACACATACAGACTTTTTCTTGTCATTATTCCTTAAAAATACAGTATAACAACTACATACATAGCATTTCCTTGTATTAGTTATTATAAGTAAGTTATCTAAAGACAATTTGGGGAGGATATGCATAGATTAAATGCAAATATTTTGCCATTTGGTGTAAAGGACTTGAACATTGATGGGTTCTGGTATCCACAGGTGGTTCTACAATTAATTCCCAATGGGTACCAAGGATGACTTATATATTAAATTGATTTAATGCAAGGATGAAATGGAAAACAATAAGAGTCACAAAATTATTTGAAAATATAAGATTTTCAGGCTTGAGCTCAAGGAGAAAGTGGGATGAGACACTTACTGCCCCTCTTAATTTCCCTCGGCTTCTACCTAATCATTCCAAGTTAGTTCCCAGTCTCAGTGGAAGTGTGGTGTTCTGCAAGTTCTCTGACGACTTCTCTGTGTGTCCTTTGCCTGCACCACTGTTCCCCACATAGTGGCCCAGAAGTTCTTCCTGGGTAGAAAAGCCTGTATCTTCCACGAAGACTTATATGCCATTTCCACTAGTGAAATATTTCTGACATGCAAATAATCATTACAAGTTATATTTTTAAAACCCCCTCAATCATCATTTCACACTAGGTATCCTTATTAGTTATTCTAGAGTGCTTTATGCGGGAGGAAGGCAGGCAAGCAGGAAGTTACAAATTTCTCAAAATCCTGCGCAGTTTCACAGCTGGTGGCCTTGCTCTGGTTCTCGAGGCTAAGGGACGTCAGGGCCCAGACTGGACGCCGGGTGTCCTGTCTGTCCGTTTAGTGCTTTATCCCCTTCCCAGTGAGACAATGCCTGGGAAGTCCTCAAAACTCAAAGAGGCGCTTCGGCTACTTTTTAATCAATAGTTCTCTTCTAAACTCTACATACATTATTTGAAATCCAAGCAGGTGTGTTCATTGCCCCATCTGAGAATTTTCCGCTGTTACGGACAGAAGGTGTGATAAGGAAAAGGAGAATGTGTGAAACCAGCCCCATGCCTTCAGGTAGAGAATACCCCTTCCTGCTAAGACTGGCAAGAGCTGAGCTCCACACAGAACAAAGAAAACCGGAGGGCTACTGTGTTATGAAACGTTTCCTCGCACAATGAAGGAAAAGACCTCTAAGGAATTATAAACATTGTGTTTTTAATTTTAAAGGATTTTGTTTCTCTCCTTATTTTTCTCCCACCAGTTCAGCTGTTGCTATAGTTTCACTAAGGTGCTGGATGTCGTTGTCTCAGAGTGCAGTTCCATCGCAGTAGAGAAAAATGTTGATGCTAAACTGGGGGCATTCTTTCCCTTGATGGGCAGTGGCATTAATACTCTTTCTTTCTGTTTACAGGCTATTCGGTTTGATCCAGAAACCCACCTGCCCACTATCACTGACACGTGTACAGGCTGTACTCTCTGTCTCAGTGTCTGCCCTATTATCGACTGCATCAAAATGGTTTCCAGGACAACACCTTATGAACCAAAGAGAGGCTTACCCTTAGCGGTGAAGCCAGGGTGTTAAGGTGATGTGCAAGACAGTTGCTGTGAACTTTGATGTCACTTACATATGCCGATCTTTTAAAACTGTGATCATTGTGTTCTTTTCGAATTAAAATTATATATACACTTTCTAAATAAATTTCTAAATTTTAAAAATGTGTAGTTTCAGTGACCAATTAATGGTCATAAAATGGAATAATTCTTTTCTGAGGATGGCTGTTAAATTACTGTGTGGCAGTTAATTGGATGTTCACTGTCACTTGTCTATCGTGAAAAATTAACTTTTTCATGGCAATTAGTGTGACAATTTCCAAATTACCCTATGCCGTGCTCCATCTTTGATTTCTAATTGTAAGTGAAATTAAGTATTTTGGAACAAAGTACACCTTAGCATAAGAGAAAGTGTTTCCAAGGAAACATTCTATAATTAAAAATTACCTTTAATTTTTATACCGTTCTTTAGAAAATGTATTAGTTCCATAAAATACAAACGAAGAAAATCAAATAATTATTTAGTATGGCAGGAAAGGAAAGCCTTAAAAAGGAGGACTGTAGGACTGTATTAAGGTCCCCTTCACTGAAATGACTTCTTTTTGATGCTAGATGCTAAAAATAAGAATGTTTACTAACTAAATGCTATTTACCACTCATGCCTGAGATAGCTGTCCAAACTGTTCACCAGTGGACCACATCACATTTTTCTTTAAATATTCAAACTATGTTGCTAGTGAAATAAGATGTTAGGATGAAGTTCTGGTTAATGCCACCCTTCTCCTGTGTTCAGATCTGCTCTCTGCTTTTAATAGTAACCTTCATGATTATAGCAATTAATGCTCAATCAAACAAAGCCCAGATTACACGGTGCTGAGTCATGTGTTTTGTTGTTCAAGAATGAAAAATATAGTATTCGTAAGATATATGCAGTGTGCAAAACCAGTTTGATTACTTTTCTATTTCAGTGTTTATGTTTAATATCAAAAGTAAAGGGAAAATTTATATATTTTCTGATGTTGATAAGTAATGTTTTCTATTTCTCTGTGTTCATAATCAATAGCACTATTAAATTCATTTTTCTCTTCATGGAATATTTTCATATGAATCTAGAAGTAGTAAATCAGAAAGCAATCTGTGTCATTTTCTATGACAAATCCAAGGTCTAGAAATACATATATACCACAAAATTTGTGTGATTTAATAATATCAAATAAAAACTATAAAGCATTTTAAACATGATCTTTTTTTTCTCCTTTGAAAATACCATGTCATGTCAATTTAGATTTTGAGGTGGAGCAGTTTTTGGTTAGTTCGAGAGTGAATTCTACTCAAATGCCTAGATAATATTAGTTCAAATCTAATGAGGAGCATGGCAGTGTATTTCTTCAATGTTTCATTTCCTGTCCTTCTTACATTCTTTCTCCATTGAATTCAATTCTACTCTGCCAAAATGCATCTTCCACAGGAAGCAACACAGGTTTTCTGTAACAGTCAGTAGGCAAAGACAAGTGAGGAATGTCCATATGTCTGAAGGTACCGTCCTTACCTAGGAGACATCCATCACTTAATATTACTCCTTAGAGACACCTGTGATATTCATGATTCATATGAACTTCCTTCTTTGAACTATTGTCATGGTGGGAGATTGTATCTTTTGGAAGTGGTAGCACTTAGCAAAGACTTCCAGTTATCTGGGAAAGAAATTTTCCAGAGCTACATATATGCCATCATATTGTATTATCCGTACCTGGATCTGAATTGTTTGGCATTAGAGGCACTTGCCCTATGGAATATTATGCCTTTCATATATGACTGAGTCCTCTTCAAGACACTGACTGCCAAGCAGAGACTCTCCTTGTAGAAACGAAGGGAAAAATATGACTATTGCCTTCTTTTATCTGAAAGAGAGGACTCAGTGCTTTAGCTCTTTCCTCGAACTAGTTAGGGGAAACTAAGAGTGATCAAGGCCTCGAGTAAGGCCGTGGCAATTCTTGATTTTACACTAGTTTCTTCTTCATACACATTTCTTTCTGTTGTGTCTACTTGTTACTTTGCAGTAAGAAGATTTTCTAATCCGTGTTGTTTGTAGAAAACATAGCTCAATTTTGCCTGTGTGGCCTGCAGACACACTCCAAATAGAGGAAGCAAAAAAATCACATTATTCTATTCAGCAAAAGACCACAGTCCCGTGGCCCTAACACACACACACACACACACACACGGCTCCTCTGAGTGGGACACAGGACCAGACTAAAGAGTCAGGGATAGTAAGCGTTTCCTAACTAAAATCTAAGATGCTATAAAATGTTCCACCTGTGTGGTAGTTTTATGTACAAATGCAGCTGGACTTTGGTGACCAGATAGTTTGTCATTAGTCTAGATATTTCTTTGAAGATGGTTTGGTTTGATATTTACATTTAAATTGGTAGAGTCCTGAGTAAAGCAAACTGCCTTCCAGAATATGCGTAGACCTCTTCCAATCAGCTGAAGGCCTGACTAGAACAAAAGCTGTCCTTCCTCACTCAAGAAGCAATTCTCCCACGCACACCTTCGGGCCTTATCTGAAGCACTGACTTTTCCCCTGGTTCCTCGTGGGACTGGTTTGAATGCGAGCCATAACTCTCTCCAGAGTCTCCAGCCTGCTGACTCACTCCACCAAATTTTGGACTCACAACACCTCTGCAACTGTATGAGCCAATTCCTTAAAATTTGCTAATTAATTAAATTCTACTGGTTCTGTTTCTTTGGAGAATCTTGACTAATGCACAAGATATTATTTCATTTGAATGTTATAAGAATTAAAGGTAGTTGCTATCATTTTTGCCCAAATGAATTAAGACATTGGTGCATATAGATTCTAAGTAACTTGTTCAAGGTCACAGAGATAATTAGCTATGTTTCTAGATGCCCTCGTTGATGTCCAGTAAGCCATCTGTCTTTCTCCCCTTTGTTCATCCAGCCATTCATTCATTCAGCAAATATTTATCACGTAACTACCATATACCAAGTACTCAACTAGAGTTGACAGTATAAACTCAAATAATGAATGGTCCCTGTCTTAATCTGTTTGTGTTGCTTTATCAAAATACCATAAAATAGGTGGCTTAGAAAAAAATGGAACTTAGTCACTGTTCAAGAGGTCAAGAAAGTCCAGGACACAGCAACAGCTGATCTGGTTTCTGGCGAGGAGCAGCCTTTGGGCTAATAGAGGCACTTGTCACCGTGTCCTCACCTGGTGGAAAAAGGGGGAAGTAAGGGGTGAATAAGCTCCCAGAGGCTATTCGTAAGGGAACTAATTCACTTGTGCTCCACTTTCATGACCTAATCACCTCTAAAAAGCCCATTTCCTAATTCTAGCACTTTGGGGATTAGAATTGCAGTATATGAACTTGTTGGGGACACAAACAGACCATAACACCCCTAACTTCAACCCACCTGTAGTGCACAAAGGAAATAGGTGTATAGCAGCTTTGTCACATGTGGTAAGTGCTGGGAAAGCAATCATGAGAGAAGGAATATCTAAAGCATACTTTCTTGACAGGGTGATGATTAAGCCAAGTTTTGAGCTTATAAAAGAAGTCCCTAAATAGGTGAAGTGAAAGGGACATCTCAAGCAGTGAAAAGAAGAGAAAGCATAGAGGTGTAAAAAGGTTGAAATGCTCAGAAAATCACAAAAGCTTGGAATTAGCTAGGACAGAAGGAACGTGTGATGAGAAGTCAGACAAGTGGGGGAAGAGGCCTGTAGAATTCAGAATCGGCCATTTATTTATTCATTCATTTATTCAAAAATACTAAGTACCTTGCTTTATGGTGATTCAGCGATGAACAAGAGAGACATGATTCCTGCCTTTACTTAGCGTTAATATAAATGGATGACACAAAAACTAAGCAAATAAGTAAACTGGAAATTATTATGGGAAGTGCTCTGGCAGTAACAGCGAGGGCAGGAATAGAGACCAGGGCATTTGTTCTTCAGGAGCAGGCAGGGAAGCCCCCAAGCATGGGAAGGAGCCAACCACATGAGAAAGAGGGAAGAAGTAAGAGAAGAGCAAAGGTCAAGGGATTAGAAAGAGCCTGAATGATTCAAGTTACTAATTTGAGGTAAGACAGTAAAAGGCAAGTCCTAAAATGTATAAAAACAATTGAGTAAAAGGAATTTTAAAATGTTCCTTGAGATTTCTTTCCCCGTCTCCCATGCTAAGATTGCAATGGCCTCTTCTCTTCTGCAGATAATGCCAGCATTTCCACCTCCAAGCTGGATTTACATCCAGGTGCTTGGCCACTTGCTGTATTTAAATATTTCATACTCTCTTTCCAACATCAAAATAGTAATTTCCCCTATGTTTTATGTTGCTTACCAGTCAATTACAATATCTAGCAATTTTACCCCTCGCACATTTCCCAGACATTCTCCAGCTTTCTCTTGTACAAACAGCTGTGGCTCATTCCTACCTACGTTATGTGTGACCCGGTTCTTGTACACCATCCTGGCCTCGTTCATTCCAGCACTGTCCCAGGTGACTCACCAATGTGAGTAGCCCATCACACTCCTCCACTATCACGGAACCCTTCATGAGTTCTTCTGTGTGTTACAATTTAAAGCTGAATTCAATCCCTTTCTCATAAGGCACCCCCAACTACTATTCCAACTATTCTATGTGATGTTACATACCCCTGGCTTTAACCAAAGTAAAAAAAGATAAGTACAGTGTATGCTGCTGCCACTTTAATTGCTTGTCCCCTCAGACAATCAAATCTCAACTTCTTAATCTGTACAATTGCTGTTAAAGTAATTCATAGCTCCTAAGGTCATCGTATGTAAAAGAAGATGATGCAATATATCTAACTGCCTTGCCGAATAAGTATTCTGTTTTTAATTTAAAAACAACTTACATGAAACATTACAAAGCAAAGAAATGCTTTGAATATACATCATATTGTCTCTTTCTTTATACATTGTGTTTGGTTTTAAGATTGAAATGTTTTGCCAGATCTAGTTATAAATATTACTGGTTCTTTCATTAATAGTGGATTAAATAAAATTGTTCATGTGTTTTCTTTTCAATATGTTTATAGTAGGTTTTATTTGGTCAGGTTATACTTTATAGTAAAGAGATAATCTTGATAATAATAAAACCTCAGTATCTAAGATGTTATCAAGCATTATGAGACAAAGGTTTACCTTATATTAAATACCCGAGTAAGAGACTTAAATACAATAAAATGATTTCAAAATTTATGCTGACTTTGTATAATCTTAAGGAAAAACATTTCTTTTAGAAAAACATTACTTATACAAAAACTTTTATGGAAATCATGCATTTTTAAATGCACAACAAATTTTTCTAGTGTTGTTTCAAAACCCCATTGACATAATGTGCCAAAATTGTAATATAAATAAAACATCTCATTTAACAACACAATAATATTTTTTCTAGCATTGTTTTAAAATTACATTGGCAAAGGAATGCTCAAATTAAAATGTAAATAAAACATTTCATTTTACTACACAATAATTTGGTCTTGTGGGTTTATCAGTCCTATTTCAGAGACTGGGAAAAAATAAAAGACGTTACATGTTTTCCCCAAGAGGATGGTCATCCATTCACCCATTGCATAGCCCAAAATAAATGTTCCCTGTCTTCACCCTTAAAAGTGGCAGCTAATATGAAAATAGGTGTTTGTCTTATACACAGGATATTAGAAATTGGTTCTTTCACTTGTCAAGTGTGTGAAGTTGAATATGTTAACTAGACCACTGAACTTGAATTTCCTATCTATAAAACTAAGACAATAGTTTGATACTTAACTAGTTTGATATAAATTTAACTACCATTAATATTTTTCATGGGCATAGAAATTTCAAATATAGCTTAAAAAGAAATAAGGCCACACATTAAAATCTGCATTTGCTAAATTCAGAGTCAATTGGTCATAGTAGTAACAGGCAATATAACTTCATACGTTAACATTTCTAACAGAAACCTGGAATGAAGATATTCCATGTAGTAAGAAAATCAAGATTTTTTTTAAAGTAAGATAAATCCTGCCAAAATAAAATATCATCATAAAAAATTTATTATACACGTACATATATATAAATGTTTGTATATAATGGGGAAGGTAATATATAATCATATTAAATATATTTTTATATCCAGTGTATTAATATGCTTCTACAGAAATAAAATACAAATAAATATAAAATTATCACATTTTACCTTTTCAATTTTATGAGCTAGTTATTTCTATTTGTTGGGGCAGGTGAGGATATTAGAAGACAAAGCAGGCAAGTGACTTACATAAACTGGTATGTTTAATTGGAACTGACATGTTTATTTGGAAAGGTAGCTCAGTAGACTTACTTGCAGGCCATGTCCTCTCTGTCAGATCATTTTCTGAGTATTATATATTTTAGTTGAGCATGGATATTTGGAGATACATATTCACTTTTGCTTGGTCTTAGGTTACCAGTAAATGCCCTGAAAAAAAATCATGTAATAATTTGAATGATACTACCCTTAGAAATGAGTTTATTACCTGGCAGGATCTGGTCTACTTCTGTCCTGTGAGTTAATCTAATTAACAGGAAAGCCATTAGACACACTATTATCAACCCAGAGCTGCAAAATTTTCCTCTTACCCACGGATGCACACAATTCAGCCAACTCCCTGCCAAGTAAAAATTTGGACCAGATCCTTAATGATTCTGGGCGATTCATGTTTTCTATAGCTCTCTTTTCCATTAATGAATATGGTGCCTCTTTTATGAAATAATATATATTTTCTCCTTAAGTTTAAAAATTACAGATGACATCTTTAAATCTCATAGTCCCATTAGTGTTGGAAACATGTATGGCCTGCTGTCCCTTTGAGTGTGTTTATCTTTTAGCATTAGCATTTATAAACCCTGATATTATCTTTTCTAAATATTACCCATATTTACTATCCTTCTAATATGTATATTAACTTCTATGCCATGAAAGAAACCAAGTCATTTTGTCACTAGTGAACAGTCTCTAATACTGAGTTACACCAATTTATGAACCTGTGTGGTTATTTATTTATAGAATTTCTATTGTACTTTTCCATATGTTGTATTTTGCTTGCTCCAAGAACCTTTTGTGCGCCCCTGGCTTTCTTTAGCTCTTCTTTCTTTAGCCCAATACCCTTGATAAATTAAAGTTTATATATTGCTGGAGTTTACAAAGATTCAAATTAATTAACATATTAGTCAAGACCTCTTACAAATAATTTTTCTTAATATTTATTGAAAATGTGAGCTATCTGCTTATTAATAACACTGGCTAATACATTTTTTTCTGGTTTTTTAGGAGGTTCTTTGGAACCCAAGTACTTTGGTGAAAAACAAAGCACCAAATACACACATACACACACACACACAAGAATGTGAATAAGCACACATATACTGTATGTTTAAATTTAAGACTAGTGAAAAGATTAAACTGCTCTATTTCTCCTGAACATATAAGAACCTGAGTGGAAGAATTTTTCAGTTCAAGTCATGTCTTTAGACAAAGAACTCAAATATTCTTATTTCTTCTATTTTAGGAGTGTAGCTTTTGAGTAAAAGGGGGAAGGATGGTGTAGTGGATTTATTGTGATCAGCTTGCACAGGAATGCCCAGCTGAACTGAGTCAGCGTTGTTCTGGGAGTAGAGGATCCACCTGAGGACTGTTGCCACACAACATAAAGGAGAACGGGAGCAGAAGATAGGTGCTTGCTGTTTGCCAGGAGAAGCTCTATTGTGGCTGGTTCCTCCTGAAGGGAATTCCACTGCTCTCATTGCAGAAGGAGCTCAGGGCCTTGCTGTTGTCAGAGATGGCTGCTGTTTGCTTTGGGAGAGCTCTGGTCCTTCATCTCCGTGGTGAGTGTCATATCCTGACTCCAGTAAAGATTTCTTCAGCCTTTTAGTGCAGACATGAATGTACATGAGACACTGCTGTGGGCTCCCGGCCCTTGGTTGGATCTTTCAGGTCTCCAGTGCATAGACAGATATTCTACACTCTTCCTGTATTCGGTTTGTGTGTGTAAATGTTGTAACTTGTAATTGTCCTGTATTAAATCTGCTCTCTTGCAAACCATCGAGCATGGAAAAGTAACCAAGACAGAAATTGGCATTGGAGAAGCGGGGTCCTTGCTGTGATGTTGCATGGTCGTGTGGCTTAAGAGTCTTTGGGATTAATTCGTAAAGGTTTTGAGAGACCACCCAAAGAGGCAGCTCTGGGATGCTCTAAACTTATTATATGGCGGATTCTGGTCAGAACATGATGGAAATGCTGCCAGTTAGGATGAGGCTTGGGAGGCCTCTGTTGAGAAGGACTGCATTGGCTGCTGAATCTCAGGTGGTACATTTGTGCTTTGGGAGAGGTTGGTCTGTATTTTGATTGTATTTGGAGATAGTACCTGGGTGGCAGAAAAATTTCAGTGCAGTCTGGGGTTGGGCCAGCAGCACAGTTACTGTTGAGGGCTTTTGGCTGGATCTATGTTGGAAATCAAGAATAGAGAGCCAACAGAGCGACTTGAAGCATTTGGCCAGAGGGGAGCTGTGGACTGCAAGGATAAAGAGGAGAACGTGGTTGTGGAGGAGAAACAGGACAATGGAAAAAATGTCTTGAGGCCTTTGACCAAAAGCGAAGAGTATATTTAGGGTGCAGGAGATCCTTCGGGGCATCTCTTAATGTTACTATGCTCTGTTGTTAATGGAAACTCAAAGAGTTTTAAAATTTGAAGCCGTATTTTTTAATGTGGATAAACTGTATTGGTATATTACACTTTGTAAACAAATCATTATTTTAGAACAAGCAAGAGAGACAGAATGGAGTTGTATAGTCGTATGTGTATTTGTGATTTTTAGACAACTGTGGTAAGTATTGAGAGTTCTTTGAATATTTGTTTCTGGTATAGGAATGAGTGCAATAAGAATTGTATTGTTAATATAAATCTGAACAGATCAAGATACATTATCTCTTTACAAATCTGCCACTGAGGACTATGGTTTAAAGAAATGTTTCTGGTTATCAAGTTGACCGGGAGTGGATTGTGGTGGACTTCTGTGGTCAACTTGAGCAGGAACACTCAGTTAGTTGGGTGTAGTTGGACTACATTGGTGTGGTTCTGGGCATAGAGGATCCACCTGAGGATTGTTGCTGACACAACATAAAGGAGAACAGGAGCAGAAGATAGCAGCCCGCTGTTTCTCAGGAGTAACTCTGTTGTGGCTGGTTCTCCTGAATGGAACTCAGCTGATCTCATTGCAGGAGCTCAAGACCTTGCAGTCCTTGAGAATGGCTGCTGTTTGCTTTGGGAGAGCTCTGGTCTTCATCTCTGCCATAAGTGTTGTACCCCAGCTCCAGTATGGATTTATTCAGCCTTTTAGTGCAGGCTCAGATGTACATGGGACAGTGATGCGGGCTCCCGGCCCTTGATTGGATCTTTCGGGTCTCCAGTGCACAGATAGATGGTCTACACTTTTCCTGCATTTGCCTTGTGTGTGTGTGAATGTAACTTGTAATTGTCCCGTGTTAAATCTGCTCTCTCACAAACCGTTGACTCTAGAAAAGTAACTAAGACAGAGGGTTTAGGGATTTGGGATGAGACTACAAGAGGCTGACCATGAGTATTTTTGTGCTCCATTTCTGTTTTTATAATATTTGAGTGACATCTTGCTCCTCCTCCTTATAGGCTAGGTTGTTTTAATAAGCCTTCAGCCAGGGTGTCAGCTTTCCATCATTGTAGCAGAATACCTGAAATAAACAACTCGAAAGGAAGATTTATTTTGACTCGTAGTTTTAGAGGTTTCATTCCATGACCTCTTGAGCCCACTGCTTTGGGTTTGTAGCAGCAGAGTACATCATGGCAGGAGCACATGGCAGAAGTCCGTTTATGTTATGGTAGGAGGAAGCAAAGAGAGATAAAAAGGGACTGGCATCCCAATATGACCTTCAAGGTCATGCCCCCCCATCCAGTGACCTAAGTTCCTCCTCCTAGGCCCCATCTCTTAAAGGGCCCACTATCTCCCAATAGCACCAAAGGCTGCTCACTCAGCTGTTAGTGTATGAGTCTTTGTGGAACATTCTAAGATTCAAACCATAGCAACCAACATATGAAGCCAGGATGGGGCAGAGTGGGTGGGGTAATAGTAATGACTATTTACTTTTTCTTTTGAGACTAGGAACATGAGTAATTTTATCATACTCCCCATTCTAGCTGACTATTATGGCCAATGCCAATGCCTTCCTTTGCAATATAAATCTTGATTAACCCTTAAAACCTTTGAAAATTTTTTAAAGACAAGAATATCGTATATTTTGTGTTCTCCTCTAAACATGGTAGTATACAACTCCAAAGATCTAGGAATTTTGGAGACCAAGAACACTATAGACAAAACACATAAATGTTAAAAAGAAAAGCTTATAAATTACAAAACATTTCTGTCGGGGTTGGGATTTAGCTCAGTGGTAGAGTACTTGCCACACAAGCACAAGCCCCTGAGTTCAATCCCCTGCACCCCCCAATCAAAACATTTCTGTCATTCCCATTTCTTTGAAATTTGAACTTATATGTCAGAGTGCTTATCTCATATAGACATTCAAATACAAACCCTAAATGCATATAACTAAAGTTAACTCTTTCTATTCCTTAGTTCATAACTTCACTTCCTCTACACATATAACTTTACCCTTCTCATCCGTCAAGATTTTCACTTAGATTTGCAAAGAACTCTTCCTTGTCTTTCCTTTTTAAATCTCTCTTTTCTTTCCTACCTTATATCAGTCAGGATTCTTAGTTTTATGTGACAGAAAATCCAACTCAAACTCATGTAGGCAAAGAAAAAATGATTTTATTGCCCCACATAACTGAAAAGTCCAGGGGTAGAGTTCACTGAAGTTTTTACTGAGTCCAGAGTTTCGGACAGTGTTTCATCGGAACTCAATATCTGTTTATCTCTTTATCCTGCTTTCTGTGGCTTTATTTTCAGGCTTCACATATGACCCTTCAAGTTCAAAACTCACTTCATCCTTATTTTTCTGTATAGTAGGCAGAACAACCCCACTCAGATCCTAACCTCCAGAACCTGAAAATGTACTGCTACATGGCAAAAGGAATTAAACTCAAGGACTGAATTAAAGTTGGTAATCAGTTGACCTTAAAAAATAGGGAGGCATTGTGCTCTCATCACCTGCCTGCTTGCCATGGACTGTTTCTCCTCTGCGGTGCCCCTTTGTCATGCCAGCCTGCCCTGGAGCCAGCTGACTGTGGATTGAAATCTCTAATGAACTGTGAGCCAAATAAACCTTTTCTCCCTGGGGGGAAAAAAAAAGGAGATAACACTAAATTATGTAAGTGAGTGAGTATGAGTACAAGAGTCCTCATAAACTGGGCATGGTCATTGGTACATCTTGGTAATCCCAGAACTCTGGGAGACTAAGGCAGGAGGATCGTAAGTACAAGCTGGGTCTGGTTTAAAAAAGAAATCTTAAAATGAGAAAGAAGTAAAAGAGAATATCAGGATGGGTGATGTGAAATGAGATAGACACTGGTCCATTTCTGGATTTCCATTTCTCTTCTGAATAAAAGAAGAAAATGGATTATTTCCTAGCATCTCTACAGAGGATACATTCCTTTGCATACCCTGATTTTAGCCCAGGGATCCCACTCTGACCTCCAGAACTGTGAGATAATATTTATATTTCTTTAAACTAATTAGTTTGTGATAATTTGTTATATCATCAACAGGAAACTCACACATTCTACAAAGATCCAGAAAATCCTTTGGCCTCCTGTCATTCTTTTATGTCCCTGTTTTTAACAAATTTGGCTAAGTGGATGATGGATAGACCAAAATATTTAACTGCAGTCTGTGCCACTTCATTCCTCCCATCCTTTGCCAATCCCCATCAATTCTACCTTTGAAATCAGCATTCTCATGTCTACTTCTAGTCTCACTGCCTTATTTCATGTCTTTATCAGGGGATTGAAAGAGATTAATTTTAAGATTTGTTCTGCTTCTGTGTTTCAAGAATCTAGTATTTAATATATGAAGAAAAACACCTAAAGTATCTACTTACATTATCTCAGGATTGAAAGTCAGCATTTATGTGTACACAGTGAGTCACAGAGGACATAGACATGGGTGATGAAACACAGCAAAATGTAGAGTCAAATATTTTCCAAAAAAGGAAAACTTACAATAATTTTTATCTTGTGTGCTAACTTTATTTTTAATGAATTTCTTTTATTAAAATTTAACACAGAAAAGTACACAGAAAATTTTTTTAATTTTATGAAGTGCCACAAAGAGAATGCACTCATTTAGTAACCACCTAAATAAAGGAACCTCCTCAAACACTCTCTAGTCCTCTTCCTTTCTCCACAAAGGTAACCACTGAGCAATCTCTGACATGATGTTAATTTCGTCTACTTTAAAACTTTAGACAAATGGAAGCATGTAGGATACATTTTTGTCTGACTGGTTTCTTTCATCCAGGATTAACCTTGGAATGGTCATCTGTGTTGTTGCATATGGCAGTAATCGGGTCAGTTTCTGTGCAGTATTCTAATGTAGGTCCTGATTTTGTATCTATGTTGTTATTGAAAAAAACATAGGTTATTAGTGGGTTTTTTATTTTTACAAATAATGGTACTATAAAATGTACATGCGTCTTCTGATGCACAAATATGTAGATGTATTGGACAACCAGGAGTAGCATTGATAAATCCTAAGAATTATTCATATTCAGTTTTATTTGTGTTCCCGAAGTGTTTTCTAAAGTGCTCACAGCAACTTACAATCCACCATCAGCGTTCGCGTTGCTCCACAGCCTTGCTAACTTTATATATTGGGGGAAGGAGACTTTGGATGGTGGATGTATACTAGTAAACATTTCATAAACAGGAAATAAAAGCGTGAATAGTGAGTTACTGATACTGAAATTATGAATTTTTTGCCATTAATGACACTATTAAGAGAATGAACAGGTAAGTTACAGAGTGAGAAAATACATTTGTAATACATATATCAGCACAGCACATATCCAGAATGTTAAAACAATGCTTAAAAACTCTTTTAAAAAGGACAAACAAATCACCAATAGAACAAATAGGCAAGTGACATAAACAGGCCCTTTGCAAAAGAGGGTATTCAAATCATCAATAAATGTATAAAATGGTGTTTAATTTCACTGGTCATCAAGGTACGGAAAATCAACCGTTAGGATTTCAGAATCCAAATATTGATTAAAATGCAACTCCACTAGACAGAATAAAAACCTGAAAAAAATTATAACGAATGGAAAATTCTGAAGCGGCCTGGTCCCTAACCAGATTGTGTAATTGAGCAGTTAATAAAATTTAGCCTACAAGTTTCATGCTGAGGCAAATGAGAAATGAAGTATTCTTAATCTTTATGCGTTGCAAAGGAAATATTTATTTAGGAAAGGAAGTTGATACATTTCTGCATGAAGTGATGCTTTAATGAATGGATGATTGTGCACTTCAGAGAGTTTAGAAGAAACCTGCTGGGGTCTGAATGTTCGTGTCCCTCAAAATTCCTCTGTTGAAATCCTATCCCCTCCCCTCCAGGTGAAGGTATCAGAAGGCGGGGCCCTTGGGCAAGGGTCATGTGGACTCCTAGGAAATACTAATGGCATTTGTGTCCTCATAAAAACAGCCCAAAGGAAATGATTTGCCCTTTTGACCATGGTGAGGACACACTGAGAAGCAGCATTTCTGAACCAGGAAATGAGCCTTCCCAGACACTCAGTGTGATAGCCAATCCTGATTGTCTTGACTGTCAACTTGATTGGCTGGAGAAACCTAAGAGATGAGTAAAGCACATTTCTGGGTTTGTCGGGTGAGTCATGCGGCTTGACCTTGGGGACTCTATCTGTTGCCTGACTCCCTTCCTCTCTGAGTCTTCCTCTCACTCTGCTTCTTGGATGCCAGGATGTGAGCAGTTCTCCTCCCCCCACCCCCCGCTGTCACAATGTTTCTGCCTTGGAGCCAGCTGACCATGGACCGAAACCTCAGAACAATGAGCCAACTAACCTCTCTCCCTTTAAATTGTGCATGTCGGGCATTTGGGGCACAGCCACGAAAAGCTGACCAATACACCGTGATCTTAGACTTCCCAACTTTAGAACTGTGAGAGCTAGATTTCTGTTGTTCATAGCTTCCCAATGTATGGTGTTTTGTTATAGCAGCCTGAATAACCCAAGACATCTTCCTTAATGAAGACATTCATGATCATAATGAACCTACAAGGAACTTGTCAGCAGTTGAAATTTTTAGATGACTTGGTTTGGAACAAGGGCAAAGAAAACTGTATTTTCCATATTACCACTAAATCAGCCGTTTTTTAAAGAAATAGTTTATTGGCCTATAATAATTGCACATATTTATGAAGTAAAATCTAATATATCGATATACATATACAATGTGATCAAATTAAGGTAATTTTTATTTGCATCATCTTAAATATTCATTATTCTTTTGTGGTGCAAGCCTTCAAGCTCCTTTCTTTGTGAGTATGCTGTGGAATATTAGAACGTATTCCTCCCATGTAAATGTATTTCAGTACCATTAGGTAAACTCTATCCCCTGCCCTACCTTTCCTGACTCCCCTTAACCAGTTATCATCTCTACTTTTAAGAGGTCAACTTCTTGAGCTTTCACATTTGAGCAAGTCAACCATTTTTACATTCTGACAAAAGATGTTTACAAATCAACATTTTTCATCACCATATTTTAAACAGCAGAGATAGTTCCCTATTCATCAAATAATAATTACTAAAGATGTTTTTTAGGTGGAAGGCTGTCCAAGTTATCATGAAATTATCGGGCTACATATTTTACTGTTAATGTTTTGATCAATTCTGTCAGCTGGGGAACTAGATACTTCTGGTCGCACAGGAAACAGACTCACTAAGATATTCTCACGACAAAGTATGGTGAGGGATAGGACAGCACAGAGTCTAATTAGGGTGCTGTTACATCTGCTCAAGCAAGAAATTTTGAGCATCTCAACTAATAAGGCAGCATTAGAGGGGTTAGGGAGGAGGGAGTAGACTGAGAAATATTTAGCCATAAGGGTTGAGTATAGTAACATTCATTAAGAACTTAGTACTAAAATAATGAGAAAATGCTAGAAATACATAGGGTTTTATACATCTTTTTTTATTATTATGTGGGATGTCTTTGAGACAGGATCTTATTACGAAGCTCAGACTGATCTCAAACTTGTTATGCAGCCTGGCTAGCCTCAAATTTATGATCCTCCTTCCTCAGCCTCCTGAGCGCTGGGATTATAGGCATGCACCACATACACAGCTGTATTATATACATTTAACAAATTGGTGGGCATAATATTGCAGAAAGACAGATAAAGACATCTTTCAACCCATTCAGGAAGATATAGGAGATATGTAAAAGGTTAATATGGGAACTGAATTTGTGCAGTAGAGAGATGGGTTCAGAATGCAAATTCTACAATGAAACTGCTGTGTTTGGATCCTAGCTCTGCCTCTCAGCTTTATCTTTTTGTAGTGGGTGCTTAGTTATTCAAACTTCAGTTTTCTCAGTTATTAACAGGAACAAAAACATTATTATTGATAACAACTAATACATAGCCAGCAGTCACCACATGTTAAGTACATTCCATGTGCCATAAATCCAATAATGCTTTTAGCCAGAACAACATCCTATTGATAAAGTACCTTTATTATCATCAGTGCAGAAATGTGAAGACCAAGGTACGGGGACGTTAAGCAATTGCACAGCCCGCACTGCTGGTAGATGGAGGAGCCCATACACCCTGCAGCCTGGCTCCCATCAGCACTGTGACCAATCTTCCACTCTCTCAAGGAACAGCTGCTCAGCATTGTTGTGAGGTCTGAAGGGCATCATGCATATGAAGTGCCCGGCACAGTGCCCTCATGTGGGAAGTGTTTAATAAATGTTAGCTCAAGACTACTAATATAATTGAAGTTAAATACTAATACTAGCTACGCAGAATGGTGCTGCTGGATAGTGAAGTCGGCTGGCTGGACACGACAAGGAGTACAAAGGAAGCAAATAGGAAGGCCAATCCTTTAGTCAAAATAAAAATTTTAATTAAACTGCCTGCTACTCCTCTCCTGCCTTCAAGGAATCTGTAGTACTATTAGGAAAACTGGTAGATGAAGAGAAAACAGCAAAATCATCTAAATGTGAGTCCAGAAGAACCCAAAAGCCAGCTGGGCCTCACTTCCAGTTTTCTAGACTGAGCCCTGATACTGAATACAGAATTACCACAAGCGGCCCTCTCTCTTCCTATGGGAGATATACCTGCAAAGTGCCTGAATTTCTAGAGGGCACCAGCCTTTCCACTCACATGTAGATAAAGCACCAACAATTAGCAACCATCCTGGGAGGAAAATGCAGAAAAAGATGGAAACTCCTTATTTTAAAAAGAAAATCTTAAGTATGATAAGAAATAGCTAAGAAGCCCTGGCAGGTCCTTCCTATTATCTTTAACGACATAATGTTGGCTCTGGCTAAATTGGTCTATTTGTTTTAAATATAAAGTCATCGCCTTTTGTTTTCCCACCTTTCTTTCTTGTTATCTATTCTGAATCTGAATGGCTGCCTTCACTGTGAGTATTGCTGAAATCACTAAACTCAATTTTCAAGCCGGGACTGTACTACTTGCCCTCAGATGCCTGTCGGGGGTCACTAAAGCTGCAGTAAGGCTTAGAGAACAAGCAAAGCATTTCAATCACAGCATCTTATTTCAGCATCTGAGTCAACCTTTGAGCTTGATAATTCCAAGATAATAAAGAAAATACTGACATGCAATGAAATCATTTATCAAAATTTTGCCATTTATCTCTACCTAAAAATTAGTTAACAATATGCTAGAAACATTTTCTCCCCTCCATGTGACAATATGTTTATGGACAGGAACACAGTGCTCTGTGATTATGCTTTCTAGCCACAAAAAACAAACTGCATAATAATTTTTATTCACTGAATAATATGGAGGTTTATAAATCCTCCAGACTTCTGCCCATAAAGATTTGAAAGATTCTTTTGTTACATAAAGCAATGAGCTGGGGGGCTATCGTGTGCCATGATGCACAGCACCATTTTGCTGACGACCTGTGGAAGGCAAGCTCACCCTGCCAGCATCTGGCTACCTGGCAGACTCTGCAGGCAGCTGGGGAGGAAACTTCAGAGTTGCTTCTGGGTCTTCTACATAATTAGTCTGTTTATAGGCCATCTGGGTTGCTTTGATTTCACCATTGCCATTTCTTTCTTTCTGAAGATTTTCTGTGTGTCTCTTCCTTTGGGACTAAGATCATTAATAAAGCCTTCCTTAGTCAGGGACACTAGCTTCTTTAATGTGGCTGGCGACTCTCTGCTCCCCCTGGATCCATCTCATTATGAAGCACCCTACAGACCAAAGTTGGGCGGTGTTTATATTTGATAATGCTGTCATCAAATTAACAGGCCTCATTAGAAGGAAATTACAGATTTGGGGCTCCCTAATACAATAGATTCTAAGAAAACCTCATCTGAAGAATTACAAAGCATACTTAAAAAGAACGATTGCATTAAAAAAGAAAACAAAAAAGAAGGTTTGCATGTTAGCAAGCATCGATCACATGGGTAGAGATGCTGAGACATCAATGCTATGCAAAGCACCGTCAGTACAAAATTCAACCCAATTTGAACATCTTCAGGCCTCATCGCCTTGCACAGACCAATGAGGTCACGTTAACATTGCAAGACAAATTTCAGTGGCTAATTAACCCTCAACTGCAAGCCTACCTGTGTCAGTTCTTTCGGCGGAGCATACCCCTTCCCCAGGTTCCAATGACAACAAAAGGGCTGCATATGTCTCCAAGGGTAGCACACTTTTCCCGTCCACCTGTGTCCGGGCCTGCTGGTCCAAGGGACACGGGTGCCCCACCACTACAGATGCAAGGTGCGAATGACTGGAGTTAATTCTCCATTATTAATGTCCTTTTGTTCACACCCTGCCACCCATTACAGTCACCAAAACTCAAGATCCTCTTAGTGCTATGTCACTTCCACAGTACTGTGTACAGGAGAAAAGGTCTGTCCACTCCTTGCATTACCTTCTGTTAAGGGAATCCAGTGAGGTGGCCCTAATACTTATGGTGCCTCAGACAAAAGGACAACTATAGAAGCCCTTCCCTACACTCAAATCTTTCTCTTCTTCCCCCACTTGAGACAAACATGTACGTCCAAATATCAAGTAAGAAAAAAGCCTGTTATTTTCCTCCTAGATAGGTGCACATCACATGATGTCTGCCCTTAGGAAGGGCACCTGGGGAAGAGGCCTGTGCGAACTTCAGAAGTGCTCCTGGGCTGTTGGGGATTCTGTGTTCCTGAAGCAGGGCCCCGTGGGTCTCCATTTGCTACACATATCTGGGCCTCAGCTGAAGCTTAGAGGGGATACCCTATTACAGTAGTGTATGCTTGATACTTCATTATTCACTAAAGTATTTTTTGTTAATATCATATCTGACATGCTGGCTGCTGTCACGAATGCATTTTGAGAGGGGTGATATGTGTACTACAGTGGCCTCCAAATGCTTTCTCCCCTGGAGGATCACATGAGCCCCTCCGTAAGATCTTAAAGGACAAAACAGATGAGAGTGAAGTTGCTCTGGTCTTGAGTGCCTTCATTTATTGATCCTTTCATTTATTCATGCATTCAATTAACAGACATATAGACAAGATCTCTACTCACCAGACCCTTATAATCACTTTCCTAACAGGAGGTCTACACAATCCATTTTGAAAACCCCAACTAAACAAGAAGAAAGGGTGTGAGCTTGACAGGAAATCTGGTTTGAATTCCTAATGTGGTCACGGAGCAGTCCCAGGCTCCTGGACTCGAACTGTGGAGGACGGGAATACTTCCCTCAGAGGATTCTGTAAGAACCATGCTAAGGCCATTAGCAAATACTAAACTTCCTTAGCTAGTCCTTTCTCTTACTCCTTCCCAGTTATTATTTATATGAATGTTTCTGTAAATTCCAGTCTCCACTGGTAACAAGAGAAGAATTTGCAGGGCAAGTGACCAGTCAAGAACAGAGTCTGACTCTAGAACAAAGGGAAGTTGCCTCAGTACTGTAGACAATAAGACATGTGTCATGGGAAATGTAGCAAGTGACAGACTCGGTACTCATTCCTGATAATTAGCTGGTTTAAACAATCTTGTTTTTTGTTTTGTTTTTTTGCAGCACTAGAGCTAGAGTTTGAACTCAGGAATTCACACTGTACTACATCCCCAACCTTCCACTCTCTTTTTTTATGTTTTTAATTTGAGACAGAATCTCATTAAGTTGCCAAGTCGCCCAGGCTGAGCTCGAACTTGTGATCCTCTTGACTCAGTCTCCCAGAGTGCTAGGATTACAGGTGTATGTCACTGTACCTGACTTAGCTTCTTGAATTATTTTTACATGTCCCCCTAACATGTCTTGATGATTTCTCTCTGCCAGGGATTGTCTTATTATGAATGTAACTCACTTAATCCTCATGATGCAGAGATGAGGAAACCAAATCCTGGGAGGTAAAGAGTGTCGTTTGTCCAAAGTCTCGTAGATAATAGACGGCAGAACTGAGCTGTGACCCCAGCCAGTCCACCTCCAGCATCTCTTTTCCTAAAACACCCGCCCCTTCTCACTCCCCTCATTGTCTGCTCATGCTACTTTTCCTCCTTAGAAAGCCTCTTTTCTCCTCTTCAGTTATCAGAGTTTACTGATTCTTAAAAGCCGCGTCACATTTTACTGAGTGTGCACATTGGCTGCAGTGGGGTCAGATGGCACAAAAAATTGAGTCAACATCTTAAGAATCAAAGTATTTCACATCCACTCTTGATTGCTAACTCCTTTTGAAAATTCATACCCAACAACCATCAGCTCTGGAGCAGGGATTGGAAAACTATGGCAGCTGCACTGGAGCCTCCTGTTTTTCTAAATCAAATTTTACAGAAACAGTCATGCCCATTCGGTAATCATGTTATCTACAGATACTTTAGTGGGTAATAGAGTTGTGCAGTTAAATTGCAACAGGGATGAATGGTTGGAGAACCTAAAATATTGGCTATGTGGCACATTACAGGAAAAGTTTGCAGACATTTGAGCCAAAATTAGAAGCAACAGCCCCTCTGGCAGAGCGTGAGCCCTGGAGATCAGCAGCCCACCCCACCGCAGCCCAGGCCTTCCTCGTACTCGCGGTGCCCCGCCTGGCCCCTGAAGACATGAAGACCTCTTCTCTGTTCACATTTTCAGAGCCTCTCACCGTGTCAGCTCATGTTTCCCGTTTGCCTTTAACCAAGCCGGTCCCGCGGCCACACTTACTGGTCCTGGTTTAGCTGCAGAAATGTTTTCTTCCTCTATAAAGTTTGTTGGTTCTCCAGGGCAGGCGCTTTTCTTTTCTCTTTTTCCTTTTTTCCCCCCATGTCCTTGTTGCCTGGCATTATATGGATAAAATAGTAGATACTTAGTGAATATTTTTATTTGACTAATTCTTGTCAGTCTGATGCACCCCAACCTTGAAAAAAAAATATAAAGTACTAAAATAGATGTTTTGCTCCAGGAAAAAAATTGGAGGGAAAAATGTGCATTTCCCATCTACCAAGAAGAGCACTCACCTGCAGTTGGCTTTACTTACTCACCTAGCTGCTCCGTGCAGGCAGAGGCAGGTGCCTCAGAGGGGGCTTCTGCCTGGAGCAGGTCTTCCCAGGGCACAGACTAAGTAGCTGGTTCCTGAGCTCTCGTTAACTCCCATCTAGCGCCACATCTGGGGCAGACTCCTATTACTTCATTTATAAACACATAAACAGAATATGCAATAAGAACTGGAAAAACCAAGGAGCTGGGCTCACAAACCTTCTACCCAGCATTGTTGGTCATCCAGGAAAAGATAAACCACCAGGAATAAACAAAGAGATTCTTTGGATGAGTGGAATGCTAGATGGCATCGGTTCCTAAGAGACCAGAATCCCAGTCTCACACGTCACTGCTTCCAGCCAAGCTTCCCTCCATGAATGATGCTTTAGTAATTTCTGTCTCTGACATTATTTCTAGAATTTCATTAGTAAACAAATGTTCTTCCAAGTTACATATTCTTCAGAATTGTTTCATTAATAGTATCCATATGTTTCTTAGGCCTGGGAGCCTTGCAGTTTTTTACATAACTTAAATATCTGTTATGATCCATAAATATTGATCTTTTAGACTATCAGAGCTGTTTTATTTCCAAGATGAGCAGAGAGAGCAAAGATAGAGTCACCCCAGAGAGATTTGTCCCAAGCACTATCTATACTGCTGATGGACAGCAGTGTGGAAATGGCTCACCAAGACAGTCAAGCTAAAAACACAACCGAAAGCCCAGAGTAGGTAGGAATCCAAATCTCCAAGTACAAAGGGCAACTGGAGCCAGGCGTTACGCCCGTGAGGTCGTATTCTAATTTTATTGGAAAAATCATTACTCAGAACAAATTCGGTTCGTTCAAACAGTCTCTACATTTTGACTCCTTGGCTTCAAAAAATTGAGGAGAAGATGCTCTCTCCATGGCAAGACAGCACAGCAGTCTGCATGGCTGTTGACCTTCATTTTGATGACCTCCCTGTCCTCTGCAGGGAGGTGGGGGCAGCATCCCAGGGAGCAGGTGGTCGGGAGGCACTGGAGAACATGACTCACTGCAGCGGTTCAGCTCGTTTCCCTAGACCAGAGTGCAAAGGGACTCTGAGTAGGTATAGTTCTCAATCCTGTACCCACACAGCTTGGAGTAGCATGTTTCCTCTTTCAAAATTTTTCATATTTTAGGCAAACATGCATACCTTTTATACTATATGTACTCTCAGTAGATTCTAGGTAGCACCTCATAGACAAAACCATTAATATTTCTGGATTAACGCATATAATGTCCGCTCTAAGGACAAGGAAGACTCTACAACAGACTTGCAGAGCATCAGTTTAGAATTCGGCCCCAAATGAGTGCTGGTCAGGTTGGTTTTACTTACAAATGACGTTATCCCCAAACAAAACCTGTTGAATTTTGGAGCTTTCCAGATTTCAGAATTGTAGAAAAGAGATCATAGACCTGTGCTGCCAAATAAAACTGTGAACTGATTACCACCAGCTCTTGGCTCTTCCTGAGTGTTATCTCAGCGCAGCGGGGGACGCTGTTGCGTTCCAGGACCTTGGCTCGGGCCCAGAAGGCTCCCGCAGCGCTCCTTCCCTCCAAGCTGCAGGCTGAAATTAAAGTTTTCTACTACTCGTTGAGCAGGATGCAACATTCTCTAATGCTTGACGATGGTTGTGCCTAGAACAATAACACTTTCTGATTACTCCCCAAAGAGAAGTGCTCGACATTGTTCACTTTACAAATTTTACTGCTAAACTTTATAGACCCCGTAGAAATAACAAAAACAAATAATTTTAAAAATGAAAATAAATACCAGTATTACTAATACCAACAGTAATGGGATTGTTAATACATATTGAGCCATCCTGTATCTATTTGTCCTAATGGCTTTATTCACTGATTTCATTTAACTTAAATAAAAGTCAGTGAAATAGATATTGGCATATCTCATTTTTACAGACAAGATATTGAAGCTCTGATGGGTTAATTTACAAAATCAGAAACCTAAAAAATTCCTGATTTCATTGCTGAGATGGGAATGTTACAACTAGATTAAATTTGGGACCTCAGTTTGTTGGTTTTCAATTGTTGGGGACAGAATTCTGAGGAAATAAGGGCAGAATTGTAGAAATCACCTTTCCCTAAGTGGGTAATTGACTTTTTCCAAGGCTTTCTGGCTTTGTGAAAAACATTGCTGCTCACTTTAGAGTTTTCTCATATAAATCCAAACCATATGAAGTCCAGCGATGTCTTCACAGACTTGCTGCCACCATTCCTATAGCTTACGAGAAGACATGAGAAAGCTTAAAAATTAAATCTTGTTTCTTTGAAGCACTTGACAATCAGTGGCCCAATCAAACAGCAATTCTGAGTCAGCCAATGAGATTTACCAAGTGTAATAGGGGATTACATTGACCAGATTAAGAGAGGACTTGTATTCAATTTAACACAAGTTAACAAGGCATTCAGAACTCACCAATAATTAGACAACTTCCGTATATTCCCCAGAAGCATGTTCCTGTTGGGAAAAGCTAAAGATTATAATGCGTATTTTTTATTTTGTACTCCAAAAGTTGTTTTCTGTTCCAAAACCATTACCAAATATGTCAAGGTGTATCCCCACTCATAGAGGGCGATTTCCCTTAAAATAGAAATTAAAAGCAAAATTCAGGGTGAAACTAATGTTTGCAAAGGTTCTCTCTCTGTGAGACACTATCATAAAATTAAAACAACATGCTTTTCTCTCCAGTCATAAATGCCTGACACCCCCAAAATCTGCTCTTTAAATATTCACTCAAAAAGAAAAAAAGGCATTCCACTACTAAAAAGGTAGTCACAGTTCAATTTATTCAGAAAAAATTCCCACACAGCTTCCTGATTGCCCTTTTTATTTACACATGAATGACTGGGTAACTAGACCTCATCTGCTTAAAGAATTTTTTTTTATGCATATATTCTCCAGACATCTTGCAACCACTCTTTCTACATACTTGCCCTTATTAGAAAAAAATGATTTGAGCACAATAACCAAAACTGATACGTCAAATAGTAACCAAACATAGTAACCAAGAGTGATATATCAAATAGCTGGTAGTTCATGTTTCACAGGAAATTGGTTAATAATATCATGCAATTAGAACTGGAGGATGAAATCATACAATTTGATTATGTGAATAATGATATTGCTGTCCTGGTTCAAATGACCAAGGAAAATATAGGCAACATCTGTGTAAAGAATGATCATCATCTTATAAATAACTAAGATTCTTCTAAGTGGCTTGAGATCTCCTCTGATCCCTTCAAGTAAGGAGGAAATGGCAATGTCAGGTATCTGGGTGGGGACCCCGTTTTTTTTGTTGTTTTTTCTTATATATATGTGTATATATACATATTATATGTATATATACATATATATACACACACATATATATGTGTGTGTATATATATACATATATATATATATATATATGAACTTTTCTAGGAAAAAACTAAAGAAAAAGATTTTACTTGCCAAACTCAAACTTTCCTTTTCAGATTCGTTGGCTCTTCACATACCTCACAGTATCAAAAGAGCCTGCTTTCATTTGGCCATTTCAGGCAAAATTCTGTGCTATAGCTATTTCTCAATCTTTAACCAAATTCTAATGTGTTTGAATAGTCCACATTGGAACCTATTAATTCAGCCCCAAAATTAGTCAAATAAATGGATAATATATCTAAGTGATGTTAAGAAATACAAATCTCAATCATTATCTCTCCATTTCATTTACCTACATATGCTTTTCAGGTAGCTAGTAAGTTACAGGCATTGTAGAAGACACTGACCATATGGGGATTTACCTAAAAATGCGTTGTGATTGTATCTTATTCATGTACCAACATAATATTTTGAATTATAAAAGTACTGCATGTCTATTTTAGACCTTTAGAAAAGTAGAAAAAAAATGAACTTTAGTTCTACCACCCAGAAGTAATCATTTTGATTATCCAGAGATTTACACTGTGTATATCTTCCAGGTTCTTTTTTGTGTTTGATGGGTATATGTACTTGTTTTATTTTTACAAAAGTATAACCACATAAAACTTCTTCTAAAATAATATTTAAAAAATGAAAATGAAGTGATAGACTGAGAGAATATATTTTGTAATACTATGTAATACACATAAAACAGAAGTTACTGTTTCTATGAAAAAAAAATTTTAACTCTTACAACTAAAGAAAAGGGAAAATTAAAGAATGAGCAAAAGATTTGAACATTTACCAGCAGATATGATTGATAACTCATTTTGGTTTTTTCAATTTTTATTTTTATTAGTACATGTTTGTAGTACATACTGTTCACATTCCTTGTGTAGAGTTATTATGTGTACATAACACATCTCAATTCTTTTTCATCCCCTTCCCTCTCCCTCCCTCCATCTCTAAAAACTTTAGCATATCAAGTGAAACAACCAACAGAGTAAAGAGACAACCTACAGAATGAGAAGAAAGTTTGCCTAATAGTCTGCAGGGAGGGCACTAATATCTAGAATTTATAAAACACTAAAAAAAAAAAATTAAGCCCCCCGAAATAAGACCCAATCAAAACCCAGGCAACTGAAATGAATAGACACATCTCAGAAGAAGTACAAATGGCTAATAAATACATGAAAAAATGTTCAACATCTCTGGCCACTAGAGAAACACAAACTAAGTACTAAAAACTAAAGAAAGGAAAAACAAAAGAATCCACTTTCCACAAAACAAAACAAATAACCCCCCCCAGAAAAACAAAAACAAACAAACGAAAACCCTGAGAATTCATCTTACCCCAACAAGAATGCTAAATCACTCTGAAAAACAATTTGGCAGTATACTGTGAGTTAAAAAAGACACATATCTGTAGTTATGGACTGAATGTTGTATTGCCCCAAAATTCATATGTTGAAATTCTAACTCACAATGTGATGGAGTTATAGCTTTGGGAAATAATTAGATAATGGGGATGGAGCCTTCCTGAATGGGATTAGTGCCCTTATAAAAGAAATCCCAGAGAGACCTCTTTCCCTTCACCACAGCGAGATGGAAACCACCTGTAAATCAGAAGCAAGGCCTCACCAGACATTCAATCTGGTGGCAACATGATCTAGGACTTCCGTGACTCCAGGGCTGTTGAGACATAAATGTTTATTTAAGCCATTTGGTCTATAGTATTTTTTATAGCAGACAAAAATGGATGAAGACACCAATCCACTGTGCAGTTCCACTGTTAGAAGTTACCAAAAAGAAATGAAAATAAATGTCCATGAAAGGATTGGGTACTTGAGTGTTCACAGAAGCTTTATTCATGACAAGCAAAAATTGAAAATAAGCCAAATGCCCATCAATATGTGAGTAGATAAATTCCTGAATCTACAAATAGAACATTACACAGCAGTGAAAATAAAGGGATTACTGATAACAAACAACAACAGGTCAGTCTCAAAACCATTACACTTAAAAAGGCAAACACAGGGGTTGGGTATTTTCCTTAGTGGTTAAAGTGATCGCCTAGCAAGCTCAAGGCCCAGAGTTCAATCCCCAGCACCAAGAAAAAAAAAAAAAAAGGCAAACACAAAAGAGAACATGATATAAATCTATTCATATGAAACGCTGGAAAAGAAATCTTATCTCTAGTAATAGAAAGCAAATGTGCAACTGCATGGGCCAAGGTGGGAATATGGTTTTACTAGAAAGGGTAACAGAAGAAGCTTTTCAGTGACAAAAATATGTATAATCATTCTGCATATTGATTGTTGTAGTGGTTATGTGGTAACATACATTTTTTTAAAAACATCAAACTTAACCCTAAAAGTATGTAAAATTTTATGTGAACTACTGTAATACATAAATAATGCTAACTTTTAGAAGTTGAATCACATTGAATATACTAAATTTTAATCTAACAGTAACCTAAAAAGATAGCAAAAAAGTGTTTCTGAATCAAAGTATGTGTATCTCTGGCATGGTTTGTAAGTTCTTCATATCATGTCTGTGTTACAATTTATTTAACTTGCTTATCTAACCATGAAATATCTCAATTTTGAGCATTTTTTACCATTATCTATTAAATACTCTGTTGCCAACTTCGAAAATATTGGTTACGCTTTGAACTACAGATGGAGAAGCAAAAAGAAACATTTAAAGTAAAACATGAAATAGCTGTCAAATGACACTGATTTGAGAACATACAGCATATTTAACATATTCAGAGACTGCAGTCTTTTTGATCAGAGAGCAAGATGTAGGCAATCAGAGGAGGTAAGTTTGAATTCTTAAACTTTAGCTCATGAGGTCCTTTCTGAGCCAAGCTAAGAACTTTGGATTTTTTCAGGCAGTGCAGGGAGAAGATCTGAAAGATTTGAACAGAGCAGACACAATTTGACGTATGTTTTAGAAAAATCACTTCAACATCTGAGTTCAGAGTGAAGCAGAGGCAGTAATCTAGGGGAGAAACTGGGGTACCTGAGTTAAGAACCTGGAATGGAGTAGCTGAGACAGGTCTGACAGACACCTAGACCAGATAGCGACAAAGAAACTAAGACAAGAATCCCGATCACCCTGAGGGATGAGAAGAAGGTGGAGAGAAGAGGTATGTGAATGAAGTCGAGCGACTCTGTCATCATGAGTCTGGAGCTCATCTTTAACCTAGGGTGGATTTACCAGTTTATATATTCAGCATATAATATAAATAGACCTACAGAACAAATTTTGCCACTTACATTATTATGTTCTAGTGAGTTTTTAAAATTGAATTACTTTTGCTGTTGTGTTGGCGATGGTTGTAGTGGTGATGTTATTATCTCAAATATAATACATTCCTGCTGACAGGTCAGGTAATAATGCATTTGATAATTACCCTGATATCCAATTTGAATATTTTCCATATTTTAAGGTTTCAAGCAGAATAGCTTATTATTTTGAAGGAGCATATGTTTACTTTCCAGATTCCCTCTTAAGATTGGACATAGGTAAACTTCTTTTATAAGGTTTATAATGTGCAAACATATATTCCTTTTTATGCTACTGGTCTGTTTATTGGATTAAGTAGAAGGATTTGATGTGAAAGCTTAGGATGATATTGAAAACACATCACTTTTATTGTAGCTAAGAAAATCAGCTTTAGAATTAGAGACCTTGTATTGGGCATTATGTTGTAGACCTTTAGCTTTTTATCACAGCTGTGCTTTGTTGCCATGACAACAGAATTAACCATTTCATTAAAATCGCAGAGAAAAGACACACATATTTACGCATGTCTGACTTCAAACATAGTCCCTGTTCAGATGGCAAGGTCTTCTGCATGCTTATGTGCTTGTTTTTATCCCCCAGTATTTAGCTTAATGCTTCTACAGGATTTTTAAAGCAAAGCTTTATATTTTTAAAATTAAATTTCTATTGGCTGCATTGGTTTGGCTGCTTTTAAGTGTCCCCTGAGTGGTGAAATGAGCTTCCAAATCTGAAGCTAGTGAAAGCAATAGGAAAGGAAATTTAATACAAAAGAAAACAGTTACCTGTTATAAGAAAAGTCAGTTGTTTGTTTTTTCCTTCTTCTGGGCCCCACTTGGTGAAATGGGTGTTACTATAAATACTGAAGAGTAATCCCTCATCAGAACGGGTGATCCAGCTGTTTCTGTTGCTGCTGAAAGCAGGTAGTGTGCTGATTGCAATTGTGATGGAAAGGCAGAAAAAAATTTCCTACGACAAATAAAATCCATTATTTTGAAAATAATCCCTCAAGAGAATAATTTTGCCCATTCCCCCAAAGCTACACTAGTCACCAACATATTTGTAC
>PVJO010009398.1:0-69772 GCA_004026905.1 Hystrix cristata
TTCCATCCTTTGATTTTCAATCTATGTATTTCCTTTTGGGTTAGATGTGTCTCTTGTATGCAGCATATTGCTGGGTCTTCTTTCTTGATCCATTCTGCTAGCCTGTTTCTTTTGATAGGTGAGTTGAGCCCATTTACATTGATGGTTACAGCTGTTATGAGTTGACTCTTTTTTGCCATATATCTTTTTTGTAGTTGGTCCTGTGTTTCACTTTAGTTCAATTGCTTGTCTTTCCTGGTGGGATTTTTTTAGTGTCCTTGTAAATGGTGTTAGCTCTTTCCTTCTCCAGGATGTCCTTCAGGAGATTTTGTAGAGGTGGTTTGGAGGTTATAAATTTCTTCAGTTGTTCTTTGTCATGGAAGTATCTTATTTCATTGTTGAATTTGATAGATAGTTTGGGTGGGTACATCAATCTGGGGTGAAGATTGTTTTCTTTCAAGGCTTGGAATATGTTGCTCCAGGCTCTCCTTCATTTTAGGGTTTGTGTGGAGAAATCTGCTGTGATTCTGATGGGTTTACCCTTATAGGTGATTTGTCTTTTTTCTCTAATAATTTTCATTATTCTGTGCTTTTGCTGAATTTCTGGAATCTTGATTATTATATGTCTTGGTGAGGATTTATTTTGGTTATGAGTAATTGGGATTCTATATGCCTCACTTATCTATATATCAAGTTCTTTTCTCATGCTTGGGAAGTTTTTCATCATTACTTCTGTAAATAATCTCTTTAGATCCTTCGTATTGTCTCCTGCTGTTTCATTTACTCCTATCGCTCTTATATTGTTCCTCTTTGCATCATCTTGCAGATGCTGTAGTGATTTTTCATATTCTCTAGGTATTTTCAACAGGTCTTTCTTTTCATTCTCCCTGATTGCTGACCTGTCTTCTAGTTCTGAGATTCTATCTTCACTCTCGTTCATTCGGCTTCGTATACTTTCCAGCGAGTTTTTTATTTCTTGTATATCTGTTTGGATCTGTTTCATGGGCTCCATTTCTTTGCTAAGTTGTATATTCAAATTTTCGATTGTTTTTCTTAGTTCCTCTGTTTTTTTTTATCTGTGTCTACCCTGAACTCACTAAGCAAATCTTTCATTATGTTAGTCATCTCTTTCCTGACCTGGTCTATTACATGTAGCCTGATGTTCTCTATTGCTGCGCCTATCTGTTTTTGAACTTCTGTTGCGATCATCTCTGAAAGTTTGGTTGGGTGACTTCTGACATCTTTGATGTCATTGTCCTCTGTATTTATGCTGGTTGGGCTTGGGGTCTGGGGTTGCGTTTGCTTCTATGTCTGGTCATTTTCTTTGTATACATATGTACTTTATCCCTTTTAGTTTGTTCTCCAAGTTGGTTTGATATTTTCTTTGTATGAGGTTACAAAAAGATCGGTAACAGTGTCCTCCTCGGGAATGTCTGTTTTTGTGGTTTCTTCTGGGTATATGTGTTTCTTGGATCTTATGACCTTTAGTCCTCCAGAGTTATCTTCAATGACAAGGTCATGGTTGGCTTTACTTGGTAATGGTGACTTCAGAGAGGGGAAGGGAAAAGAAAGTAACAAAGAAAAAAGCTAAATGAGGGAGAATGGGAGAAGAAAGAGGAGGAAAAAACAAACATACAAACAACCAAAAAAAAAAAAACACAACAACAGCAAAAATAAAGTCTGGTAAAGTTTTGGGGGAAAAACAGAAGACAGTGTTACTCGTGTTGAGTCCCCGACCTTATGCATATATGTTGATGGATCCAGACCCTGCCAGTACGCGGGTGGGCTCTGTGCCCCCGGTGGTGTGGTGGGCATGTGGGCGTGTCCATAGACTGCCTGCGAACCTGTCTCACCTCAGCCCGCCCTATTCTCCTGTTTAGAAGACTTCTGGCGCCATCCCAGGAGTCTCGTGGAAACCGGGCAGGTCCTTGCAGATGGGAGTCCGGTTACGCTGCCTCGCTCTAAAATTTTGATTCTGCCAACCTCTTCCATCTTCTCATCCCACTTTCATTCTCACAATATTCTTGCCATAAAAGCTTCTTGTATTTCCTCAAACATACCAAACTAATTCTTTCATTACTGCCTTTATATTTTCTGTTTCCTTTGTCTGGACTATTCTTCACAATGATCTTTGCTGGGATGGAAGTTTATTGGTTCAAATGTCACATTTTTGTAGTGGTCTCCTCTACCCAATTAAAGCAGCTATTAATTTTCTCTTCCACTTGTAAACTTTTCTCATTGATACTTTCCCTACCCTAAAATTTATCTAATTGTCCTTATTTGTGATTGTATTACCCTTTGAAAATGAAAGATCCTTGTAAACAGGCACTTAATTGGTCTTATCTTCTGTTTCCCAAGTACTAGAATGGTGCTAAGCACATAGTAAACACTTAACAAATAGTGTTAAATGAGTGATTGTAGTGTGGCCTTACAATATGTAGGGTAGAATTTATTTTCATTGTCATTTAATATTCAAACCAGAAATAAATCTTTTTTAACACCAAAATGTAGGATCTACAGCACTGACGATGATATAATGGAAGGCTTTAGCCAAAACGATAACAGCCATAGTCTTTTGTTGGTAAATAATTAACCTCAAAACAGACTACTTTACTTTTAGATTACTGAAATCTGTTTGATGTCCTAATGTTTATACTTGTAAAAATATTCTCTGTAGGAAATTATAACATCAAATGTATTGTTTAAAAGTTTCAGTATATTGAAATGTAGAATTACCTAGTAACTCCCCAGCATTAGTACAGTATTGAGTATCTCTATTCTAGTCTGATGATGTCAAACCGCCAGAGCAGACAAGTCTAAAGTGCTGTTTTTTGCTGTTTGCAATTGATACTATTTTAGTACGGTGTTTCCTGTCTGGCACTCTAAAGGACTGCCGCAGCCTGTTAAATTTCTTTTTTTTTTCTTTTGGTGGAGGTAAAAGAATAAATTAGATTAGTTTATCTAATATTACATGCTATCGATGTGCTCAAATGATGTCTTAGAGTTAAAATTTGTTTGACATGACCAAAAGAGTTAGTTATTTAAAATGACAGGTGGAAAACTATATACATCTGTCCAGACAAGATCTCTTTGCTGTTGCCAGAAAAAAACAAAACAAAACATATGGTTGCTAGTTCTGGACATTTCTTTCTACAGTATTCTAAGACATGTGAGGACTAAGTCTTGTTGACATAGCATACTATGCCAGGAATGTGTGTTTGGAATGTGTTGGAGCCTCTCAAGAATTGATTTCAATCCCAGAGTTTTCTAGGAACTAGGCCACTTATTTTTCAATTTATCAGTACTTCTGTGGGGCTAAAAAGTGTTGTCTCTCCCTGCCTCCCTTTTCTCCTTCCTCCTTCCCTTCATCTTTTCTTCTTTTCCTCTCTCTGTCCTTCCCCATTTTTTCTCATTTCTTTAAACTTACGACATTTATTTCTTTTTATTTTCTTTATTTTTATTTTAAATTCTTAAGAAAAAGAGATTTCCTCTGAGTTTTTTTTTTTCATGGTAAGTATAATGCAGTGCAGATCTAAATAAAGTAAGTTCCTTTTACCTTCTAGTATGTGCCTAATAACGTGGAATCATTCAGTATTATTTTTGAATTTTGCTTTGCAGAGTTCAAGGAAATTTCAAAATATCATTTCAAAACCAGCTTAGACGTAGGTTGTAGGAGTTGAGTGGAAGGAGAGAATGTGTAGCCAAGTGGATGGAATCTGTGTCACTAAATTTAACATATATATGTTCTCTTTCTATTTTATTTATGCATGCTTTGTTGAGTTAGGGGAGACCTGTTTCTTCCCATCTTGTGCTTGGTCTTCTGGGTTAGCTACTGTCTTGAGAAAAGGTATACACCATTAAGAAAATAATTTTAAATTACTAGTACTGTGGAAAGAGCAGGCATGGAAATTGAATATTAATTCAAAGTTTACTTTGAAATCTTTGGCTTAGAAACTCTACCTCTATATATTTCTTTAGGCCTATTGAAACCCTCTGTGCCATGAAATTCTCATCCTTAAGTTGGGAGACAATGCTTATCACGCAGAATGTCTCAGGAATTAAAGGAAATTAGACAACATAAATAAAAGTACCTAGAGATATATCTGATATACACTAGATAATACACTTCAGTTAATAAAATGCTATTGTGGATAGAGAAAAAAATAAGTAAATATTCATGTACTTATATATTCACCTACATTTATATTCTACCTAGGATGAATAGATCAATATTTATGAGACAATAAAAACACAGTCCATTATAGTGTGGAAATGTTTATGAGAAAAATATGAATTTTGTGGAGACATAGCTATGTGAAAAGCTGAAAATATTTAGAAGCTGCACCTTAAACAGTTTAATTTACTGGTTCTTAGACATCAATAAGCAGTTGAAAAAGTTAGGAAGTTTTGAAAATGACTAGACTCTACATCAGGTCAACTAATTTAATTTATAAAACCCTAAGTTCATAGTAAACTTTTAAGAATTGATTGTTTCTGCCTTCTCCTTATTTGTATCTGCTGAAAAGTAAATTGAAACAAAATTCAATTGAGACAGGAACAAAACTAATCTGGGAAACAGTGTCATCTGTAGTTGTGCATTTGCTTTGTAGATACTGAATACAAGTTTGTTCAATTATTAAATAAATTTATCATTTGAGAACTAAATAGAAATGTGGATAATAATAATGCAGGTATTGTGAAGAGATAAGAAAATATGCTCTTCAAATATATAAACTATTTTGAAAACACCAAAGAGATATTCCATAAAGCTTCATTTGTTGGATTATTGATTAAACTCTAGATTTTATTTGTTCATTGAGTACAAACCTAGATATTACTTTGCTTTTCCAAATAATTCCCACAATTTGATATTACTTACTACCATAGGTATTATAGAACATAACCAAGTAATCACTAGTAGTACAAATCCAAGCCAAGTGATCCAAGTGTTGTTTGTATTGCACTCTGGGAAGAAAATGGCAATTTGACTTTAAATATTGGATGAGAAAGGTAGTATGAACACGTGTTACTTGTTTATTTACACAGTCCTTTTATTTTATTCTCAATTGTGAAGAATTTTTTTTTAAATTGAGGAGAGACAGAAAGAAGTGATCATGTGCAATAAATTTAGTAACTGTTTTTAACACATCCTGAGAAAAAATATTTTTATTGGTCAGTCTTCACATACACTCTGTGCTCGAAAGAGAGTCATTCTTGTGAGATGAAAAAGCACCAGTTTAAGGGCTCAGACATTTGCTTATATTCTGTTCCAGTATTTTGAGCTCAGTAAATAAATATGTAAACACTAGATATACTTCAAACAGTGAAACTTTAAACAACTCACCTTACTTTCCTGATATTTTCTTCATTCACAACTCGCATAATACTATCAGATTTTGTAAAGGCCATATATTCAAGTATACTTACACATATATGTTCATTCTATATTATATATATATACAATTTATATAAACTAAAATGTATAAAACACAATGGTAGATATAACTACAAATAACACAGCTTTACATATATTATACTTACAAGAATATTATACATAGTGAATATAAGTAATCACTGAACTGTGGAAAGATCAAGTAGTACATCTATGGTAGAAGAGAATTTTTGAGCAAAATAATTCATAACAGAGACTGGTATGCAATACATGTAGTCAGTGCCCACTGCAGGTAAATTTTTAGCTAAGTGGATGAATTGTGATCACTTGGAAGAAAGTAAATGCGATAATCCATGAGAATTTGGACTGGTTGCTTTGAGGTGGAACTTTGCAGATGTGAACATATTTTCCAGGCCCAATTGGTGAATCTGTGGGATGGTTACGTAGCTGATGCTGTTAGTCATGTTGATTTATGAGAAATATTGCAAAGAATAGCTAGCAAAGTATGTGCCTGGATAGCCCTCATTTCTCATCACAGTGAGTCTTTCAGGTCTACCCTAAAGACATGAAACACCTGTCCTCAATCATAGAAGCCAGAAGCAGAAATACTACTTGGCATATGATGTATTGAAAACAGTCCATGCTTAATTTTTTTTTTCCTGTGACGTGGTGATACTGGTAGACATCTTACCAAATTTCATCAGGGAGAAAGTGTGTGAAATAATTTCAGTACCAGTGTACATGTACAGCAATTTAGAATTTTTGAAGATTTGAACATGTTCGCTCTTTATTTTTTAAGATGTATATTCGATACTTGTGAAAAATTATACTAATGCCAGAAAATTTATTTTTCTATTTAGGAGACATAGTTTAAATCTTATAGAAAATAAATTCAGGAAGAAAATTTAATTTTCTTTTTTCAAAATTTCAGAAAGCTTTTCTTGACATGGGGAAACTTGTTTTCTTAAGAGCTACAGACTGTGATGTAAAATATATATTTATTGAAAAAAGGGAGAACCACCACAGTTAACTAAAGGAAACAGTGCTCACAGGATTTATGGAAGATGTGTACTGGGAAGAACAGTTACATGGATATTAGGAGCAAATAAGATGGAAATATGGGAAGACAACTTGAAGAAGAAGCCTACAAGATGAATTGCAGTATCAGCGGTATTTAGAAAAAAAAGTGGATCATCCCTTGATCCTGTTACTGCTTATACTCCAGGCCCAATGAACGTACTATCTCTGGAAAAGTTCTCATTTCCTGAGGGAAGAAGCCAAGTACAGCAGCAGCAGTAAGGCTAATGCAATAGTCAAGCAGCCTAGCAACCACATTCCAATGCTCACCTGTCTTAATTCCCTTCTCACTGGAAGATAGCAAGCCCAGAGACCAAGACATTTACAGATCATAACATTAGTGAAACCAAAAGGCACAGAATCATTCTAAAGGCAGTGACTTACTTACTACTGGTGAGTCCATAAAGGAACAAGGGTACAATTCTGGTAAGGAACCCAGAACCAGACACTAAGAGATCAGTGGCTCAGGAAGTCACAGGGGTAGGCAGTGGTTGTGATCAGTGTGATCTAGGAAATGAGAAAAGACACTGGAGCAGTGCCAAAGTATGCACTCTTTCACAGCTCCCCCCAATACCAGCACGCTCTGTGCCTGTCTTAGTTACAAAATACACAATAGCCAAATTTAAGAAGGCAAAATTTATTTTGTCTTACAGTTTCTGAAGCTTTCAGCCCATAGTTGACTGGCTCCAAGTCAGGGTGGATGGCAGATGGGCATCATGAAGGAGAAACAGTTTATGGTGGGCAGAAGGCAGCAAAGCAGTTAAGCAGTGAAGAAGCATCAAGTGACAAATGAGAAGAGCAGCTCTCTTTCTGTCTCTTATTTTCTATACAGACTACTGGGCAGGTAGCACTCGTGCCTAAGTTTGGGCATCCTTAATCCTACCGTTGAACCATGAGTCAATCCCAACATCACATGCCTGATCACAGCATCACACGCTCTAGATCCAGCCACCTCAAAAATGTCCACCTATGACCTCATAAGGCTTTGGGGGGGACATTGAGATACAAACCATAGCATTCTACCCCTGGACCCCCAAAGACTCAAGCACATTCCTTTATGCAAAAGGCATTTACTCTGTCTCCAAGGGTTCCCAAAAATCCCATCAGTTTCAGCATTGGTGAAAAGTCCAAGTTTAAAGTCTGCTCTGAGATTTAAGGCAAACTCTTAGCTGCTAGCTCCTGTGCAAATGAAAATACAATGGCACAAGATAAACATTCCTGTTCCAAATAGGTGACTAGAAAGGAACGGGACTAAAGCAAGCCCAAAATCCAGCAGAGCAAACATTAAGTCCTGTAGTTCCATGTCTATCATCCAAGGCAATGTGGCAAGATGTGAACACCAAGGGATTGGGTGGTTCTGCACCTATGGCATTAAAGATGGTTGTAGTTCCCACCACGTCTCTCTTGGGCCCTATTTGATCACTCCTTGCATCTTTTATCAGATGATCCATGTGTCTGGCTTCTCCAACTTTCTAGGGTCTCCACTGCACCTTCAGTTTCACACTCAGAACTAAACAATTTGCCTTCTCAGAAGCACACTCCTCTGAAATCTAGGTGGAAGTCTTCCTGACCCCAGAAATCTTGCATTCTGCATGCACCTAAAACAAGCACCATATGGATGATGGTAAGGTCTGCTTCCTGCTGGAGCAGAAGCCAAACTTCCCTCTCTCTTGGTTGTAGTGGTTGAATGCCTGAATCACTGAGCACTTTGAACCCAATCCTGAAGGAAAAAAAAAAAAAAACAACTCTAGGAGGTCATATTTTGGAACATGGTGCTCTGGGGCTCTCTTCTCAAATTCTTTCACTTTTGCAACTCTGAAGCTGCAAAGGCTGGAGTCTTGTGGTTTCTCGTAATGCCCTCAGGCCACCTTTTCCATTGTTCTGTTTCTTCTCAGCAAGCAAGTTCTCCTCTGCTCTGTATTTGCTGTTCACAACTTTACTGGAGCTTTCTTTTTGGCCGAACTCAAAAGGTTTTAAATCATTCCCCTGGGCTGTTTGCTCTTGATTCTCAACATACATCTTACTAAAAGCCTCCAACAGTAGCCATGTCACCACTTCAACATTAGGCTGCCTTGAAATATATTCTGCAAGATTAATTAATCTGCTACCTTAATAATCTCAATCTCAGACAAAGTCTTTGGACATGAACAAAATGCACACAAACCATCTGCCACAGCATAACACACATCATCTGGAGTCCAACAGCTAATGCAGTCTCTCCCATCAGAAAACTCTTGAGCTTAGTTTTTACTGGAGGCATTTCATCAGCTTTCTGGTCTTCTGAGCTCTGACCAGGATCTCCCATGAAGTACATCTTAAGGCATTCCAGGGCTGTTTTTTCAGCCAGCACCTCCAAACCTCTCCAAACTCTTCCCAGAAGCCAGTTCCAAAGGCTCCTGAACCACCTGGTCAGGTACAGTCATAGCAGTGACTCCACTTCTCTGGTACCAAATTCTACCTTAGCTATAAAATACTCAACACCCAAAGTTAAGGAGGAAAGGTTTATTTTTGCTCACGGTTTTTGTAGAACTTTCAGTCTGTAGTTGTCTGTATCCAAGGCAGGGCAGCATGACAGAGAGGTGTCGCAGAGGAAAAACACGGTGGACAGAAAACACCGAAGCAGCTAAGTAGTAAAAGAAACAGCAAGTTACTAGTGACAATAGCAGCTCTCTTTTTCTCCCTTATATTCTATACAGTCTTCCTGCACCAAGGGCAGGGTGCAATCACACCCAGGGTGGGGCACCCTTAATCCTAGCGTGGCACCATGAATCAATCTCAGCATCATATCCTTAATTCAAGAATCACACACTGTAGATCCAGCTACCTCTCCAAATCTCCAGCTATGACTGCATGAGCCTTTGCAGGGATAGCTAGACGAAAACCATAACAGTGTCCATGGGGTCTCCTGCACTTTACTTGCCTCCCAGATGCACAAGACCTTGGTACCTACATGGGAGCCCTCTCATTGCTAGACAAATCTATAAAGTTCTGTGAGCTTTGGACACCAATGTGTTCATAGGGTGGAAGAAAAAAATGGTTTGTGGGGTGTGGAGAGAGAAGTTGTTGAGAGGAGAATCCTAGAGAAAAGTGGTTTCACCAGAGAGTAATGCATGAAACAGTCACTTCAAGCAGCATAAAAGGAGCAAATGTAAGCAGCTGCAGAGATTATTACAGACGCAAGGGAAAAAGATGAAGAAAGTACTTTCAGAAATTAGCAGAAGACTGGGCCCTTGAGCAGCCACACTATACCTTAACACCTCTGACACAATTTAAAAAAAATCCAAATATAAAACAGAGGCAAAAAACCTCTAAGTAGTCACTCCACAAAAGCAAAACTGAAACCAAGGAGAGTACTGCTTGCAGAGGGAACAAGAGACAGGCTAAGTGGTCTATCCAGCCCTCTAAGCTTCTATTTTTACTGGCATGATACAAGAGCAACACATAGAAATTGTTAGAATTTGTGTACACACCAACAAGGACAAAGATGTGAAAGAATTTATGAAAACAATACCATTCACAAGTTCCCAGAGTGGATGAGGGAAGGACAGTCATGGGAGACCACCGACAGTCAGAGAGCAGACTGGCAGAAATCTCTCTGAGAGGCAGGGTCTGGTGATCAAGGACTATGCTCTTGCAGTCGGAAGCCAATTCAATCTGAGTTACACAAGACTGGAAGCTCACATTGGCATGTTTTCCCACTGTTAAATGAGAACCATGCTGGGGGCAGACTGCCACCTTACAGTCCCAGCATGAATGGACTTGTCCTGGCCTAAACTCTGCTCCTTATCTCCAGCCTGAAGAAAAGAGCTATGTGTTCAAAACAATAGAAAAATTTTACCATTCTTCATTTGATTGTATTATTTTTTCTAAATTTTGGTGGTTTTTTTTTTTTTTTGAGTGTCTTCTATGTACAGTACCATGTCATTGATAAATAATGATTATTTGAGTTCTTTGTTTCCTATATATTTCGATTTTATTTCTTTCCCTTGCCTAATTGCCCTGGCTAATGTTTCAAGTACTTGTTGAATAAAAGAGGTGATAGTGGATAAGCTCATCTTGTTTCTGATTTTAGGGGGAATGATTTTAATTTTTCCCCATTTAGTATGATGCTGACTATTGGTTTGTAATAATAGCCTTTATCATACTCAGCTATGGTCCTTTTATACCTGCTTTCTTCAGGGTTTTTTTTTTTTTTAATCATGAAGGGGTGTTGCATTTTGTTGAAAACATTTTCTGCATCTATTAATATGATCATGTGTTTTTTCCCCTTGTTTCTGTTTATGTGATGTATTACATTTATTGACTTATGCATTTTGAACAATCCATGCACCTCTTGAATGAAACCTACTTCATTATGATGTATCGTGTTTTTGATAATGTGTTGCATTCTTCTGTTAATATCTTGTCCAGAATTTTTGCATCTGTGCTCATTGAAGTTATTGGCCTATAGTTTTCTGTCTTGGTCTTTATCTGGTTTTGGGATCAGGGCGACATTAGCTTCTATAAATGAATCTGAGAGCACTCCATCTCTTTCTGTTTCTTTAATGAGTTTGAGCAGTATTGGTAATATAACAGCATTACATCTTTTGTAGGACATTTTTCAGTTGGTAAATTGTTACAGATTTAATTTCAATGCTTATTATTGAGTTGTTAAGCATATTTATGTGCTCTCGGGTTAATTTTGGTAGATTTTATGTGTCTAGGAATCTGCCTATTTCTTCCAAATTTGCTAATTTGTCGGAATAAAAAGTTTTGAAGTAATTGCTAAATGTCTGCTGGATTTAGATGGGGTCTGCTGTGATTTTACCCTTCGCATTTCCAGTTGGATTGATGTAAGACTTTTCTCTCTTTCCCTTCATGAGTTGGGCTAAGGGCTTATCTGTTTTGCTTACTCTTTTGAAGAGCCAACTTTTCAATTCATTGATTTTTTTTTTACCTTTTTTTGTCTCAATTTCATTGATTTCCACCCTCATGTTTAGAGTTTCACTCCTTAATTTTGGTTTTGGGCATTTTAAGATTTTTTATAAGATTATTTATTTGGGCTTGCTCCGTTTTCCTAACTTGAGCAATGTTTATGATGACTTTTCCTCTTAGGACTGCTTTCATAGAGTCCCAGAGGTTTTGAGTTGTAGTCATTGTCATTAACTATCAGAAAATTTTTAAATTTTTCTTTGATTTCTTCTGTGACCCACAGGTTGTTTAGGAGTGTTTTGTTAATTTTCCAGGAGACTTTTGGCTTTTATGAAATGTCTTCTGTTTTTCATTTCTGTTTTCATTGCAACGTGTTTGACAGTATGCACAGATTGATTTCAATTATTTTATATATACACTTAAGCAGTCTTTGTGGACTAGTACATCATCTATTCTGGAAAAAGTACAATTTGTTGCTGAAAAGTATGTATACTATGTTGCATAGGGGTGGAATACTCTGTATATATCCATTAAATCCATATGTTAAAGGGTGTGGTTCAGCTCTGAATTTTTTTTCTTAATTGAACTGTCTATCTCCAAATGCGAGGTGTTAAAATGTCCTGGTACAATTGTGTCAGTATTTATATGATCTTTTAATTTCAGCAGTATTTGTTTTATGATGGTAAATGCTAGATAATTTGGTGCATACACATTTTTAGCAATGTTATCTCTTCTTGCTGGATTGTTCCATTAACTAGTATGTAGTGACCTTTTTTTTGAGGAGGTGTTGGGGATCTAACTAAGGGCATCGTGCTTGCTAGGCAAGCACTCTACCACTTGAGCTAAACCTCCAACTCCTCTTCTAATTAATTTTAACTTGAAGCTTACCATGCCTGATATTAGAATTGCTACCCATTGTTGTTTTGGGGGTCCTGGTGCATGAAATGTTGTTTTCCACCCTTTAATTTTTAGTTTATGAAAATCTTTTTGGATTAGATGAGTTTCTGAAATGCAACAGATTGTCGAATTCTGTTTTGTGATCCATCTGCCTCTCTGTGTCTATTAATTGGAGAGTTGTGGCTGTTAACATTGAAAGATATTATTAAGGTGTGTTGGTTATTTATTATCATTGCCTTCTTTGTCTCTTGGTGTATCATTTGTTTTTCTATTCCTGATGTTTTTTGTTGCTATTTACCAATTGACCTCACTAGTTTTCTCTGTGTTTTTTTTTAGTTGTGTCTGATTCATTGTTTCTGTAGACAATATTCTTAATTATTTTCTGTAAAGCTACTTTAGCACTGATATATCTTTTGAGGTGGTCTTTTTCATGGAAATACCTTATTTCTTCATCTATTTTGAAGGATAACTTTGTTGGGTAAGTTAATCTGGGTTGGAAGCTATTTCTTTTAGAGTTTGTAATATGTCACTCCAAGCTCTTTTGGACTTTAGGGTTTGTGTTGAGAAGTCTGCTATGATTATAAAGGCTTTACCTATATATGTGATTTCTTGTTTTTATTTGGCTTCTTTTAATATTCCGTGTTTTGCTGTATATCTAATGATTTAATATTTAATTTGGATAGGCCTTATTGAGCTTCTTTATTCATCATAATTCTTTGGTTTTCTACAAGCACCATTTACTTGTATTTTAAACTTCTCTTCTATTTGGAAAGTTTTCTTCAATGATTTCTATAAGCATGTTAGAGAATCTATGTGTACTATCTTCAAGTTTTTCTCTAACTTCAAAAATAGCTTTAGATTAGTTCACTCATTGTCATGTAGTAGCTGCTGGATTGTCTTCTCTTGTTCTCATATTTTCTTTTTTACTTCTTTGGGGTCTATTGCAATTCTTTATTTTGTCTTCAATATCAGACACTCTGTCATCACATTTGTCATTTCTACAATGTATGAATTCTATACTGTTTTTTGGTTCAATTATTTCTTTCTGACATCTTTTTGAGGATTCCACGTCCTTTATGAATTTGTCTTTCAAATTTTGAACTATTTTAGGTAGCTTATCTAATTTTTTACCTATTTCCCCCAAATTTACCATGGGAATATTGAGTATGATTGCCGTGAACTTTTGGAGCATTTCCTCTTTGAACTCATCTATTTTCTTCATCTCTTCTGAAAACTTTTCATAGATTTCTGCTACCTGGTATTTGTTTTCTTCTCCCATTTTGATCGCTTGCTCTGCCTTTGGAGTTTCAGGGAGTGTTCATAGGTCTTATTTTACCCTGTTTCTGCATTCTTCTACTTGTATCTGTTTATTTGTTTGATATTGACATCTATCTATATATAGATATCCCTATCTTTTCTCCTCTCTATCTCTCTCTCTTTTTTTTTTTTTGGTGGTGTGGGGCATTACTACATGTTCATGACTAGAGAAGTCAGGTGAGTTTGTGGCTTATATCAAGAGTTTTAGTCGGATGTTACATCCTTGTGAATAATTTTCAGTCTTGCATGTCCAGGGATAGTATTTAATCCTTCTGTTATTTACTTCAAGTGGTTTCACATCTTTCCTTATCTTTTGCCAGAAGAAATATTTCTATTTATTATAGTATCCACAGATTCAATATTACAATACTTCGAAATGATAGAAGTGTATTCTTCTTTGTTTGTCTTTTCTCTTTGCACATTATGACAGTTTATTATTTGTATTTGCTCTGCAGTGAGGTTAGATGAGGTGAGATGGGGGCTGAGGTGGGCTGGGGAGGTGGTTGGATGAGTAGTCTTGGACACTAAGGGAGAGATTTGAAAGGAAAATAGTGGTAGATGAGAGGAAAATATTGATGTGGGGTCTGATTTTATTGGAGTATTTAATTTGAGTTGAAGATTTAGTATTGAGGGATTTCAGGGGATAGTTTGTGGGGATTAGGACAAGATATGGGATAAAGGGGGTTCACTTTGTGATTGAGAAAAGCTATAACCTTACCTCAACTTGCCTATAGGGAGGACAATAAGCTAGATAAGATACTTAAAAGCCAAAAGTTTAGGATGTGGAAGACTGAGGAATTATTAGTGCAGATAAGAGTGACTGTGAGGGAACTGAGTATGTTTAATTTAAAAACTTGGGAAGAGAAGTTTATATATTTGGGAACAGACTCAAGAAGTATGCAAATAATATTGTCTCAGGAATTTGATGTGAAGAAACTAAAGTGCTAAGACAAGGAAGACAACCTAGGTATCTATTAAATTAGACCCAATGGAAGAACAAATATACAAGAATAACAACCTAGAGGTAAAGCACCGAGCCTACCATGGGAGCATGACAGGGGTTATAAATTCTCTTTCAGAAGACCTCTGTGCCTGCAGAGTAGATAAGCTGAGTAAGGCTCACCTTCCCAAATTGCAGAAATTATGGACAAGGTGTTATCATTGAAATTAAATGGTGGCAGGCAGGTTCAAGGAATATTGTGAGCATTTGATCCCTTTATGAATGTTGTGATAGATGAATGTGTGGAGATGGCAACTAGTGGGAAACAGAACAATAGAGGAATGGCGGTAATATGAGGAAATGTTATCATGTTGGAAGCCTTGTAACGAGTTTAAATGATGACTGACTTCAGAGAAACCCCCCACCCCTCTTCAAAGTGCTAGTTTCGCTCTGACTGAAAATTGGGCCTTATACGTTTTCATATTAAACTTTTGTTAAATAAACTTCTGATCCAGTCTGAGTTCTTGTGTTAAGAACTCTCACTCTTCCTCTCTAAGAAACACATGAAACCCTACAAGAGTATAACTCTATATTACTAATCAAAAACCATACAGAAACTTAAACCAGTAAGATGTCCTATGGGACCAAAGATTAGCTATTCCAGTGAGACATTGCATCCATGTTTTCCAAGTCGTTTCTTTGCCAGAGAGTCCGAGTGCTCACATCCCAGTACCTCCTTTGATCTCTCTACTGCAATACTGAAGTTAACTCAGAATCAGGACCTCTTTCTGTCATGTTGTGGTCATTCTCATAAAGTCTGGTCCAGTCTGAGTTCTTGTGTTAAGAATGCTCACTCTTGCTCTCCCTGGGTGTGATGTTGGTTTTGGCAGACAAGTTCACTGGCACTAAATAGTCCACTGAGTCAGAATTATTCCTATGTAATCAATTCAACTACTGCAGTAACTGCCTAATCCATTGCAGTTGTATCTCTCAGGGCTAGTTGAGACATAACACATCATAAGACTCTATTTTGGGTCTCCCTTTAGAGAAGAAATCCACAGATATAGTATAAGCATCATAACAACTCAAGCCTTAAGCCACAGCTAATGTGCACTAAATTATGATGGCTGTGTCTCTTCTATTGGTGAAAAACAGCATTAAGCAGTAATTTTTTTTTAGAATCAGTAATCTAAGGCACAGGGGTTAGATGACCAGGTAAAGCCAGAGAGAGAAAAGGAGAGTAAAAAAAGACAAAAATTTTAAATATTTTAAGTCCTCTGTTCTGTTCTATGGGAAGGAGGAAGTAGGAGGGGGACAAGGGATCCTATGTTGCTATATGTTTAGAAAGGAGTAATGGGGAAAACTGAGTACAAAATTGGTAATGAGAAAGGTGGGTGGAGGGGATTCCATGATTGATATAATTATCAGAGAAAAAGTTTAAGGGAGACAATTGAAAAGGTGGAGAGGGAGGAAAAGTAAAATTGAGAATGAATAAAACACATCAGAAAGAGGTCACATCGAGAGATATCGGTACAAGGAGGGATATTAATGGACAAGGGAGAATTCCCTCACCCTCTATAAACTGTATTGGGAGGGGGAAAAATCAAGAAGTAAGCGAAGCACATACACAAGCTCATAAAAGTAAGAAGTATAAAATAATGGAATAAAAGTGTGGGGAAATATACAGAAGGAAGAAAACAGCAAAGGGTAAAAAAAATTTAATAAGTAAAATAAAAATAAAATGAAAAATAATACAATCAAATAAAAAACAGTTAATTTTTTCTATTGTTTTGAACACATAGCTCCTTTCTTCAGGCTGGAGATAAGGAGCAGAGCTTAGGCCAGGACAAGTCTGTTCATGCTGGGACTGTAAGGTGGCAGTCTGCCCCCCGGCATGGTGCTCATTTAACAGTGGGAAGACACACCAACGTGAGCTTCCAATCTTGTGTAACTCAGACTGAACTGACTTCTGACTGCAGGAATATAGTCCTTGACCAGACCCTGCCTCTCAGAGAGATTTCTGCCAGTCTGCTCTCTGACTGTCGGTGGTCTCCCATGACTATCCTTCCCTCATCCACTCTGAGAACTTGGAAATGTGAAACAGTCCACGGCTGTTCTTGAATTTAGGTTCAAACACCCAGCCCTTCCTTACAATGGCATTCCCACCAGCTCCTGCTCTGGGTTACTGTGTCTGGAGAACTTGTACCACAGTTACTCACCAATTGTAAACTCTGGAGGGCTGCTGGGATGCAGTGCCCTTCATTCTTCCTGTTATCTGCAACTGCATAAGATTCTCCTGGTCCTGGTGTGGCTCTCCTGCTCTCTGTGAGCAGAAAGTTGTTAGTTTCACTTTGCTTCGGGTGGCTACCTAGCCACTGCAGGAAGCACCACATGGTTTCTCCCCCTTCCACTGCATGCTGTAGTTCTTCTGTATCACTTACTACTATTTTTTCTCCTCTGTCAGTTCCCTTATGTTCCTGTGTTCCCTCCATTCACTTTAGTTCCTCTCCAAGATGTTATTTTCTAACTCTCGACCTTTTGCCCTGGAGAGGCTGAATTACTGGCACTGCTCCACCATTTTTCTCCAACTATATGTTAAGAGGAGGCAAACTTCACCCTCGTAGAAACACATGTACCGAATGTGAAAGAATAGAAAATCATACTCCATGCAACAAGAGCACAAAAGCAAGCCAGAGTAGATATCTTATTTTCAGACAAAGTGGACATCAAACCAAATCTGATTAGAAGAGACAAAATTGGTTACTTCATCCTTGTAAAGAAAACAAATCAACAGAAAGAGATACAAATTTTAAATACATATGCAACAAATTTTGACACATCCAATTTCATAAAACAAATACTATTAGACATAAATTGTGAGATTGATATCAACATTATCACTGTAGGGAAATTCAGTAGCCCACTTTTGCAAATTGATCAACCACACAAAAAAATCAAAAGAAAAATATCAGGGTGGATCCTAAATATTGAACACATGGACTTAGCAGACATCTTCAAATTGTTTCATGCAACAGAATACTTTTCTAAGCAGCATAATCTTCTCCAAAATAGATCATGTCTTAGGCCATAATGTGTGCACAAATAAATACAAAAATTGTAATAATATCCTGTATAATATCATGTAATAGCCAAATAAGACTAGAAATCAGTAACAAAATTAATCACAGAAACTGTAAAAACATTGTGAGTGAGTAATACAGTATCAAATGATCAGTGCATCAGAGAAGAAATTAAGCAAGACATTTAAAAGTTCCTAAAATCCAATATCAGTAGAAGCACAATATAACAAAACCTATGACACTCAAAGCAGTTTTAAGAGTACACGTCATAACTTTGAATGCCCACATTAGAAAAAGATAATGATGTAACTCCAGTTCTTTGAAAAACAAAATCTATCTAAATCTAAATTTGTAGAAGGTAAGAAATTACAAAGAATATTGTGAATAATAATTAAAATAAGACTAAAACTACACATGACCAATAAACTAAAGTATATGTTCTTTGAAAGTATAAACAAGATTGGTAGACACTTAACGAAACTTACAAAAAGAAAGAAAGAAAAGATTCATATACATTTAATAAGAAGTGAAATAGGTGAAATCAGAACAAACACTGATGAAATCCAGCAGATTATATGAAACCACACTGAAAACTATTTTCAATAAATTAGAGAATCTGGAAGAAATGAATGATTTTTAGAACATACATAAATTATCAATATCTAGACAAGAATATAAAAACCCCAAACAATCCAATGTAGGTTGTAAAATATAGGAAATGATGAAAACTTTACAAACCAAGAAAAAAAAATAAACAGGTAGGACTTGATATATTCACCAGAAAGTCAGGGAAGTAATAACACCAGTAGTCCTCCTCAAACTCTTCCATGAACTCAAAAGGGAAGGAACACTGCCAAAATTATTCCATGAGGATTTCATTACCATGATATGAAAACAAGACAAAGAAAAAAAAATACAAGGAAATTTCTTAAAAAAATAAAAAAATAGGCAAATACCCCTCAACGAGAAACTCACAAAAGAATGCAGCACATTATTTAAAATAAGATACATCATGAACAACTCAGTTTTACGCCAGGCATGCAAGAATGGTTCAACACATGTAATATATCATATAAAGAGAAGTAAGGATAAAAATCACATGACCATCTCAATAAGTGCAGAAAAGTTTCTTTAATATAATCCATCATGCAATCACGATACAGATCCTGAAAAAAAATATGCGTAGAAGGAACTTACCTTAAACATAAAAGCCATTGGTGACAAATCTACTGCCAATACCATATATAATGAGGATAAACTGAAAGCATTCTCTAAAATCTGGGAGAAGACAATGGTGTCAACACTCATTTTTTTCACTATATTGAAACTTTAGGCAAAAGAATAAGAACATAATAAGAAATAAAAGGTATTTGAATGGAAAGGAAGACATCAAACTATCTTTATTTGCACATGACATGGTCTTTTACATGGGAGATCCCAAAACTCCACCAGAACACACTTAGAACTAATATACATGTTCAGCAAAGTGACAGGATACAAAATAAGCACACAAAAAACAACAGTATTCTAGTACACAAAAAATGAACTCATCAAGAAAGAAATCAAGAAAACAATGACATTCATAACAGTTTAAAAAAGAGTAAATATATATAAGTCAACCTAAAAATTGAATTGAAATGTCTTCATAATGAAAATTACAGTGCCCTGAAAATAGAGATTCAAGAGGACATTAGAGGGTGAAAAGACATCCCCTGATCCTGGCAAGGCAGAACCAATATTGTAAATGGCCATTTTAGTAAAAATGATGTACAGATTTAATGCATTATTAATAAAAATACCAAAATAACTTTTCACAAACCTAGAAAAAATATTCCAAAATATATGTAGAACAAAAGAGACTCAGAATAGCCAAAACAATCCAGGGCAACAAGAGCAAAGCACCAGGCATTACAATCCCAGACTTAAAATTATACTACGAAGCTGCAGTGATAAAAACAGAATGATACTGGCACTGAATCAGATATGTTGATTTATGGATTTGAATAGCAGACATGGAAACAACCTCAAGCACTGTCAGCTGATTTTCAAAAACAGTACCGAAACACCAGTGAAAAGATAGCTTCTTTAATTGCTTGGAAAACTGATTCTCCATGTGAAGAATAATACCTCTAGATCCATAACCCTCACCCCATACGAAATTAGAATCAAAATGGAGCAAAGCTTTAGACGTAAAAACAGAAATACTGAATCTCCTGAATCTCCTGGAAAATAAATTAGGTAGTACTCTTAAAAACATAGGCATACAAAAAACAACAACAACAAAAAAAACAAAAAACAAACAACCAAAAAACATAGGCATAGGCAAGGACTTTCTGAAGAGAATGCAATTGCACAAGAAATAATTCAGAGATTCAACAAATGCAATCATGTCAAACTAAAAAGCACTGTACAGCAAAGGAAATGACCAAGAGTTAAGAGAGAATATACAGAATGGGAAAAACTTTTGCCAGATACTCCTCAGATAGAAGAAAAATATATACAATATATAAAGAATTTAAAATATCAGACCCCCGAAATAAAAGATCTAATAAAAATGGACAATTTAAACGATTGACACTTTTCAGAAAAGAATTACAAATGACCCATAAGGACATGAAAAAATGTTCAGGATTTTTGGCTGATTGTAAATGTAGACAAAAAATATCAGTGCAATTCCATGTCGCTCCAGTAAGAAAAGATGTTGCTAAAGACTCAAAAAATAACAAACATTGGTGAGGTTTGGGGGACATATTAAGCCTTCTGCGTTGTTGGTGGGAGTGTAAAGTATTATAAACACTTTGGTAATAAGTATGGAGATATCTCAAAAAACTAGAAATAGAAATTTTATTCATCCCAGATCTACCTCTTCTGAATATCTTCCAAAAGAGTTAAAGTCATCATATTACAGTGATTCCCGCATGTCCGTGTTTATAGCAACACAATTCACATTAGCTTAATTATTGAAGTGGCCTATAAGCCCATCATCTGATGGATAGGAAAGTACAATTTAATATGTATACAGAATAGAGTGTTACTCAGACCTAAATCAATATAAATTTGAGTCATTTTATACAAATGAGTGAATTTTTGAGACAATGCTAAGTGAAATAAATCAGATACAGAAGATTAAAATAGAATGGTGTGTCTATTACGAGAAACACAAATATGAATAATCTAAGCAGAAAAATAAAGAGACATGGCTAGAAAAAAGGAGGTAGACTCTGGACATGGGTACAGGATCTGGGGAAGGAGCAAGATTGGAGGGTGAGGAGAAGAATAAGTAAAAATGGTAAAGATGTGATATGTATATATGTACATTCACCAAGATGAATGGAACTATCATGGTCTGCAGACAAACACTAGTTAAAATTAAAAATCCATATATCTAGTCCATATATGGTATAGTAACATAATTGAAGTGATTGTTCTTTACACATGGACTTCTCGTATATCTTTCTATCACCTTTTGCAATTGAAAACATTTTGAATAGTTTGTTACAGACATCAAATTCCAGAAATTAACTTTGGCACAATGCTACTACCTAAGCTGCAGATGCTATTAAGATATTTTTGTTTTTCCACTCATGTCCATTTTGTTTTATGAGATCTTATTATCCAGATGACTGCAGTGCATTGAGCTATCACGTCATCTTATTCTCCTTGGTTATGCTCATTTCTCGTTCTTTTCTATTTTTTATTACCAAGACATATTTGAAGATACTATTTGAGGTATTTTGTAGACTACTCTTCAATTTGAAATTATCTAATATTTTCTCATAATTAGATGTCACAGAAATTACATTATGCTTTTCTCAGTGCATCCCATTAATAGGTAAAGGTTCATTGTCTTCTTAGTTATGATGTTAATTTTAATGACATTTATCAGGTATCATTTTCCACATGTCTTCACTAAAAAGTCACTATTTCCCATTTTTAATTGATAAATATTATTAAAAATTAATAAATATTTTGCAGAGATATTTGAATCTTGCTTCTCTGAAATTTGTCCAATAATTTTACCATCCATTGGGGATGATCTAATGAAAATTTTATTTACTTCTCTTCAGCTTCACAAATTGGAATTTTTCTATAAAAAGGATTGTTGCTTTCTTTTATTTATATATTTATTTATTTTCAACAAGAAGATGTATTCATACATTTTATACATAATGATCACATTCATCATAGTTATTTTGTACCTGTATATGATGTATATTGGTTTTCCCCCCTCTTTCCTATCCCTCCCTTCTGCTCCCCTTCCCTATTTACAGCAGGTTGATTTACATTTTTCCATTTTTTCCCTTTCCCCTTTCCTTCATTTTTCCCTTCCTCCTTTTCCCCTTTCCTCCTTTCTAGTTCTCCTCTCTTTTGAATATTATCTTCCTTTTATATAATATCTATTACACCTCTTTGCCCTTATTTACACTTATGGTCTCTCATATCAGTGAAACAATTTGATGTGTACTCATGAGTGTCTGATTTATTTGACTTAAGAGTAGGTTCTCGAGGTACATCCATTTGCCTACAAATGTCTCTAGAACCTTTTTTATGGCAGAATAGTACTCCATTGTGTAGAAAAAACCACATTTTCTTTAGCCATTCCTTAGTTGTTGGGCATTTAGTTTGGGTTTTTTTTTTTTTTTTAAACCAAGAACATGTATCGGTACATTTTACATATAATGGTTACATTCATCACATTTATTTTGTACCTGTACATGGTGCATCTTGGTTCTTCCCCCTCTTCCCCACCCCTCCTCTCTGTTCCCTCCCTCTCTATTAACAGTAGGTTTATTCATAATTTTCCATATTTTCCCTTTCCCTTTTCTTTCTTTTATTGCCTTTCTGCTTTTCCCCGTCTTTCTTTCTAGTACTCCTCTCCTTTGTATATTATCTTCCTTTTACATAATATCTATTATACCTCTTTGTCCTTATTTACTGTTATGATTTCTCATATCAGAGAGACAATTCGATGTGTATTCATGAGTGTCTGACTTATTTCACTTAAAAGTATGTTCTCAAGGAACATCCATTTATATACAAATGACTCTAGTTTATCCTTTTTTATGGCTGTGTAGTAGTCTGTTGTGTAGACAGACCACATTTTCTTTAGCCATTTATTGGTTGTTGAGCATTTAGGTTGTTTCCAAGACTTAGCTATCACAAATTGTGTTACTATGAACATGGTTGTGCATATGTCCCTATGGTATGACGATTTTAATTCTTCTGGGAAGATTCTCAGTAGGGGAATAGCTGTATCAAATGGAACATCTAGCTATAGTTTTTTGAGGAATCTCCATACTAATTTCCACAGTGGATGGACCAATCTACATTCCCACCAACAGTGGAGGAGAGTTTCTTTTTCCCCACAGCCCCGCCAGCATTTGTTATTGGTTGATTTTTTTGATAATCACAGTTCTTTATGGAGTGAAATGGAATCTTAACATTGTTTTGATTTACATCTCTTGAATGACTAGTGATGGTGAACACTTTTTCATGTATTTATTTGACATTTTTATTTCTTCATCTGAGAAATGTTTATTCATTTCATGTGCTCATTTTTTGGATTGGATTTTTACATTTTGTAGGTTTGATTTTTTTTGAGTTCTTTAAATGTTCTAGATGTTAGACCTTTGTCTGAGGGATAGCTGGAAACAATTTTTCCCAGTCTGTGGGTTTTTGCCGAGCTCTATTGATGATTTCTTTTGCCGTGCAAAAGCTTTTTAATAGCATGTGGTCCCAAGCACTGATTCTTTGTATTGTTTCCCATGCCATCTGGGTTACATTCATAATTGTTTTTTCCTACCGCTATGTCTTCGAGAGTCCCTCCTGTTCCATTCCCTAGTAGATTTAGTGTTTCTGTTTTAATGTTTAGATCTTTGACCCACTTCGATTTTAGTTTAGTACACAGTGACAGACATGTATCTAGTTTCAGTTTTCAGCTTGTGGCAAGCCAGTTTTTCCAGCACTGTTTGTTAAAGAAGCTATCTTTCTTCCAGTGAGGGTGTTTGCCTCCTTTGTTGAAGATGAGGTAGTTGAGTGTGTTTTGAGTTGTTTCTGAGTCTTCTAATCTCTTCCATTGATCCACAGGTCTGTCTTTCTGCCAATACCATGCTGTTTTTATCACAGTAGCTTTATAGTATAGTTTCAGGTTGGGGATTGTGATGCCCCCTGCCTTGTTCCTGTTGCCCAGGATTGTTTTTGCTGTTCTTGGTCTCTTCTGGTTCCAGATGAATTTCATGATTGTCCTTTTGAATTCTGTGAAGTATGTTAATGGTATTTTAATTTGAATTGCATTAAATCTGCATAGCAGTTTAGGAAGTCTCACCATTTTCACTATGTTCGTTCTTCCTACCCAGGAACACAGTATATCTTTCCATTTTCTGATATCTCTTTCGATTTCCTTTTTTTTAGAGTACTGTAGCTTTCAATGTAAAGATTTTTTACTTCCTTTGTTAGATAGATGCATAAGTATTTCATTTTTTTTTTTGATGCAGTTGTGAAAGGTACATCTTATTATTTCTTTTTCAGTGAGTTTGTTATTTTATATAGGAATGCTATTGACTTTTGGGTGTTGACTTTGTATCAGCTAAGCAACTGAATTTAGTTATTAAATCTAGAAGTTATTTGGTGGCATTTTTGGGGGGTTTTCTATGTATAGTATCATGTCATCTGCAAATAGATGGTCTGTATCTAAATCTGATAAAAATTATCTATGACAAACCAACAGCCAACATCACACTAAATGGTCAGAAACTGGAAGCTTTCACACTAAAATCTGGAACAAGACAAGGATGACCACTATCATCACTCTCATTCAATATAGTTCTATAAAAATTAGCTACAGCAATTAGACAAGAGAAAGAAATAAAAGGAATAAAGATAGGAAATGAAGAATTTAAGCTTTCTTTTATTTATTTCTTTATGGTATTATTTATGTCAGTAAGGATTTATATATGTTTTATATTTGAGTTATAGTTTAACATTGATATTACTTATATATTTGTTCAAATGCATTCAACTTTGGTCATTATGAGCCAGTTCCTTACACTTTCTAAAATATGACCACACCTTAATGTTACTATTGTTCTTACAGAAGGCATTTTTAAATTATAGCACCACAAAATATTCCAGGTTAAAATTGTATTACCTTATGTCAGACCTGCAATCAGCCACTTTATCGAGGATGTTTGGTTCTGTTTACTGGGGAATGGCAGTCAATGGCCAATATTTCTCTTCAACAAGTTCTCCTTGCTACCTTGGATGTTATTGTTTCCACACTCCTTGGGTTGATGGAGTCATTATTTGCACAGTAGCATGTATCTCTGTCTCTCTCCCTCCACACCCCCCTCCTTAAAAACATGAATCTCCTCAGGGGCCATTTACACAATTCTATCAACATACAGTTTATTTCCTTATTTTGAAATAAGAAAAATCACATCTTTCAGGTATCCATTAAGTATGTAAAATGCAAAAAGAGATCTTGAAACTCATTTTAACATGTCTCATCAATCCCTCATTTACTGAATGTAGAACGAAGTGGTGGTGAATATTTGAGGAGGAAAATCAAAATCTTTGAAGGTTAGAATTATACTTACAATTTAAGTAATAATTAGAGGTCACTTTTGAGATTCTAGTGCTTCTGCAATTGAGAGCCAGAGAAAGATTTAATAGACTGAATTGCGACCATGAGCCAGGAGTGTCAGAGGCACAGAGAAACAGCCTGAGTGGTGTTGGCTGCAAAGTCCATGTTGGAGACATGATGGTTGAGTCTGAGGTTGTGATGAACCAGAAGGAGTTGTGCAAGTGTCCTGCTATTATTTTATGTACATTAAAATCTCACAATTGTGGTGGATTAGAAGAATTAGCGCTAACTAGCATCTCTGGAATATTGTCCTTAATCCATGGCCCAAAACATGTGTGTCTAACACCAGCTGTGCTCATAATATGTGTTGCAGCACAGACGTTTACCAGCCACAGTTCTTAAACGAAAGCTAAAACAGGTGACTTCTGGGACTTGGAGCAATAATCTTGACCTCTTTATAGACAAGATGAGCAGTAAAATTATTGGATGGCTCCAACTTGCACCCTGACTCCCTGGTGCCAAGTAATAAAAAATGAAAGACAAAACTGAGATACTGGGCATGGACAAAGCCCCACCCATGACAAGTTTGCTTTGACACTCACTTATGAGAATGGAGACTTGGAACTTAGCCTGTAGTTTGCCTTACATTTTTTGTCCTACTTGGACAAAGATTGAGAAGATAATCACAGGGCTGAAAATGTTCTCATAACTCTCATTACATTAGGTGCTGTCCAATAATTGTCTCTATTTTAAATACCTACTCCCAGAGGTGTATTGTTCAGTGTCTGTTTTTTGTTTTTGCTGTTCCATTTATATTTTGCTTTTTTGTTGATTTTTTTTTTCTTATTGTTTGGTTTGATATGAGTTGGCTTGGTTTGGTTTGGTATGTGTGTGTGGTGCATATGTGTGTTTATTTTGTTGTGTATATTAGTCTCAGCTTTTTCTTGTATAGTGTCACATTTTCCACTTCAGTGGTTGATATATGAGTCTGTCTAATTTTGATTTACTGTGAGATAAAAATGATTCAATTTCCCTATGTCTTCTCATACTTCTCACTAATATTATTTTCCCTTCTTTTATTTATTATCTCATAACTTCTGTCTCTCTGCTATTCCCTATTTGTATATAGTGATATTGATATCATTGCTCTAAATATAGATGAGTGAAATAAGAGAGATATTTGTAAACAATTTCTTAATTATAATTTAATTGTTTTTACCTTTCTATTGTTGATGTTACTAGTACTTACTTTCTCTTCTGAAATTAGGGACAGGATTAGATATAACACAAAAAGCAGACTAAACTTTTACTTTAATAGGAAAACATACATATATCCCAGGGTACACCACAAAGAGAAATTGCTTTGCTACAAAACCCCTACACAATAGTGGAAGAGCTATCCATCTCAACTGATCTGCAAACCTCAAAACAAAAACATGAAAATCATGAGAAAACAGGGCAACAACTTACAACCAAATAATCATACCTCCCCATACTGATTACCCAGATTTCGAAGTGAATAAATTTTCAGACAAATCAAAATATCTGATTGGTAAATTACTAGTGAGAACAATGGAAAGACAAAAACTCTGGCTAGATTATTTAAGGAAGACAGTGAAGGATATAAGAAACTAATTTAATAAATAAGCAAAGGTTTTGAAAAAGAACCAAGCAAAAGTTCTAGAAATGAATAACTCAGTTAATTAAATGTGAAACTCATTTGAAATTCCTAGTAGTAGGCAAGACAAATTAGAAGAAACAATATAGGATCTTAAAGAAAAGGTGGTTGCAACAATCCATACCAGCAGTAATAACAAACAAACAAAAAAAAGAATCAAAGAACATCTAATCCAGAACTTGTGCAAAACACCTAGGCCAAATTTAAGACTCCTTGCTGTCAAAGAAGGCTAATAAGTGCAGGACAGATTTCTCTGAAAAACTCATTAAGCCAAGGGAGCAGTGAAAAGCAAAGAAAAAGCACCCCCTCCCCCAAGAATTTTGTCCAGACACTGGAATAAAGCAATTTAGGGAAGAGAAGAAGGAGGGAAATGTGTTCCGAGGACCCAACAGGGATCTGAAGTGAGAGTTGAAGCCCAGAAGGAAAGCAAAAGGAGAAACCAGCACAGAAGAAGGAGATGATGATCGGACTGTGCTTTCTCCCACCAGCCCCAGTTTGTAGACCCAGCTTTCTCTACATGAGTGATGCAGTTTAAGCCGCAGATGCATGTTGACTACTAGTCAACATGCCCAGAGGCCTCCACAGAAAGACACATGAGCACAATGGAGCAGTGAACACAGCAGACAGCAGTGGCTGAAGAATTATCAGAGTTATCTGGTCTCGGACATTCCTTAGGACAGGATGGCTATCAGCCAATGTCCATCTTGGAAAGAGGCCAAGCTCAGAACTCAGAAAAGCTGTCAGCAGCTTTTGATGCTGGGGCAAGGTGGGGCAAGGTGGACTAGAGTTCAAATTGACATCATCAGGAGGGCAAGGAGCCAAATTCAAACTGACAGAGAAATGAGTCCAAGCCAGTGGGAGACACACAGTATGTCTCCAGCTGAACAATTTGGCTTCCAATCCCACAGCCAGAGATCAGGGTGAACTTCAGAAGAATTGGTGAAGCCTTGCTATTGAACCCACCTGGGAACACTCACTACTGTCCCAAAAATCTAATGCTGGATTAACCATCAAGGACATGGGCCTGTCTACCAGTGATAGCAGAGACATGCCTGGAAGTGGACATTTATTTTTCTTTTGTTTTTCCCCTCTGGTTTTTCTTTTCTTTTTCTTTTTTTCCTTTTCTGTATTTATCCCTTTCCACTCTTCTTTTTCTTCTTTTTATAGGAAAGTCAATTTCTAGTTTTTTGCTGTTATTGTTTTGTTCTATCCTTGTTTTTATTTCTTCCTTCTGTCTTTCCCTCCTGTTTTCTTTACTAGTTCTCCAAAGTTTGTGTAATTTCTTCCTGTTTTCCAACCTTGATTCTTATTTCTTTCATTTCTTTTTCTCTATTCTTTCCTCCTAATCTCTTTTGAATTTTCTCACCTGCAGGTAAAATCACCATATTGAGGTCATACATACTGTATACAAGTTTCTGGTTTGTTCTGGATATTGTTGTATAACCATAGATCTAGTTCATATGGTTAAAAGTGGCACATCAATAGTTAGCACAGTTCGTCATTTTCTAGGCTGTGTTTGATGCAGTTGCTGTTGTTGACTGTACTACTTTAGCCAAGGTGGCCGAATTGTTCTAATCAGTTCTTCCTTGTATGCCAAGATTGACATTGGCAGAGGGTCATAAATAATACTATAGGCCACAGTCCAAGAACCAGGGGCTGGCCAAATAGAAACTTCTCAGCCCCAATAAACTGAAGAGGTAAGATCTTGCAAGACTCAAAACATAAAAAACAGCTATACCTGGAAGACATCTCTGAGGAAGTAGTCATTTTCAAAGGGTTCTCAAAACTACCAAAAAAACTACCTGCCCTAGTCAGTTCATAAGCATCAAACCAGGAACTAAGCTGAAGAAGAAAAAATAGAAAATGAGAAAACATACAAACAAGATGCAACCCCAGAATTTCAGCTTAACAAAAGCAAACTCAGAGGGTAATGAAGTGGCTCAATCTAAAAACTTCCCATGCAGACTCTTGGATGCAGTAACAGTGGAAGTAGCAAAGCAGATGAATGAGGCTCTAGAAAACACCAAAACAGAAATAATTTCCAGAATGAAAGAAATGATTAGTGACTCTAGAGCAGACACAGATTAAAAAAAAAAATAGAGGAGCTTAGTAAAATGATGGAAATCATAAATGCTGAACCCAGGAAAGAAATGGAATCCATGAAACAGATTCAAACAGATAGCCAGGAAATTAAAAATTAAATTCAAAGTATAGGCATTAGAAGGAAACAATGTGAAGACAGAATTTCAGATATAGAAGACAAGATTGTGATTAATGATTGAGAAAAGAAAGAGTTCTTCAAAATAGTAAGAGACTATAAAAAATCAATACAACAGCTGCCAGGTGACGCAGAGAAAAATAACATAAGATTGATCAGAGTCGGTGAAAAAGCAAGAGATAGTAAAAATGATGTAAAAAACCTGTTCACAGAAGTAGTGGCATAAAATTTCTCAAGTATGGGAAAAAAACTTGACATACAGATAAGTGAGGCATATGGAATTTAAATTAGCCACAATCAATAAAAATCTACCCTAAGGCATATAATCATCAAGATTCCAGATATTCAACATGAGAGCAAAATATTGAAAGCTGTTAGAGAAAAGAAACTAATAACCCCTAAAGGAAAGCAGATCAGAATAGCAGCAGAGTTCTCAACACAAACCTTCAAGTCAAGGACAGCTTGGAGTGAAGTATTTCAAGCCTGAAAAGAAAACAACCTTCAGCCCAGACTGATATACCCTGCAAAACTATCTTTCAAAATTGATGGAGAAGTAAAATACTTCCATGACAAAGAACACCTGAAGAGATTCATGACTACCAAACCAGCAGCCCAAAATCTTCTGAAGGGCATTCTAGAAAGAGAAAATGAGGAGTACAACTCCAGGAATGGCAACAGAATGAATTCTTCAGGCAAGGAAAGTAATTAAACAGAAGGGAAAAATAGAGAGACAACAACAAGTGACTAGCACAGCAAGAGTAAGTCAACATATGTCAGTTACAACCATCACTTTCAGTGGTCTCAACTCACCAATCAAAAGAAGCAGAATGGTAGAATGGATCAGGAAGCACGAACCAACAATATGCTGCATAAAAAATACATTTAATTTAAAAAGAAATTCATAGACTGAAAGTCAAATGATAGAAAGCAATACTTCATGTGACAGGAACACAGAAAAAAGCAGGGGTAGCTATTCTATTTGGAGACAGAGTAGATTGCAAACCAAGATTCATTAAGAGAGACAAAGAAGGTCACTACATCCTTGTAAAGGGAACAATCCAAGAAGAAGAAATGACAATCATAAATATATATACACCAAATACCAGCATGCATAACTATATACGACAAATATTAATGGACACAAAAAACCAAATAAGCACTAATACAATTGTAATGGGGGACTTCAATACACAAGTAGATCGATTAGACAAAAAGACAACAGGGAAATAGCAGAATTAAACCAAACTTTTGCACAAATGGACTTGGTAGATGTATACAGAGTATTCCACCCCACATCAGAATACACATACTTCTCAGCTGCTCATGGGGCTTTCTCCAAATAAAACACACACTAGCTTACAAAACATGCTTAAGTAAATGCAAAGGAGTTGAAATTATGTTATGCATACTGTCAGACCATAGTGCATTGAAACTGGAAATAAACAGCAAAAGGAAGCACAAAAACCTCATAAATGCATGGAAATTAAATAGCACCTTCCTGAACAATCAGCGGATCACAGATGAAATTAAATTAGGCAATTTCTACAATTGAACAATGAAGACAATAAGGTCTACTGAAATTTATGGGAAACAATTAAAGCAGTCCTATGAGGGAATTTTATAGCATTGAACTCCCATATCAGAAAAAGAGAGCGAGCTCAAATAAACAACCTAATGTTGAACTTCAGACTTCTAGAAACAGAAGAGCAAGTCAAACGCAAAGCTTATACGAGGGAGAATAGTATAAAGATCAGAGCTGAAATTAATGCAACTGAATCTAAGAAAACAAAACAGAGAATCAATGAATCAAGGAGTTGTTTTTTTTAAAAATTAAATAAAATTGACAAATGCTTAGCCAACCTTATAAAATAAAAGAAAGAAAAGACTCAAATTCATACAATTAGGAACAAAAAGGGTGAAATCCCAACAGATTCTGCAGAAATTCAGAAGATCATCAATACCTACTTCAAGAATGTGCATGCTAATAAGATTGAAAACGCAGAAGAAATAGCCAAATTCCTAGATAGATATGAATTACTAAAACTGGATCAAGAAGATATAAAACTGCTAAATAATCCAGTACCAGCCACTGAAATTGAAGAAGTAATTAAAAACCTACCAACAAAGAAAAGCCCAGGTCCTGATGAATTCACTGCTGAATTCTTTAAGAAATTTAGAGAACACTTAATGCCACTCCTTCTGAAACTCTAATGAAATTGAAAGAGAAGCAATACTCCCACATTAATACCTGGAAACAAGCATTATCTTGATACCAAACCAGAGAAGGATCCAATGAAAAAAGAGAACTACAGGTCAATCTCATTAATGAACATAGATGCAAAAATCCTTAATAAGATACTGGCAAACAGAATGCAACACATTATCAAGAAGTTTATACACTATGACCAAGTAAGATTCATCCCAGGGATGCAGGAATGGCTCAACATACACAAATCAATAAATATGATAGACCTTACTAACAGTTAAGGTCAAAAGCCATATGATCATTTCAACAGGTGCAGAAAAGGCATTTGCAAGGTCCAATACCCATTCATGATAAAAACCCTGCAGAAAATTGGAATAGATGGTCTTTATCTCAATCTGATAAAAGGTATCTATGACAAACCAACAACCAACATCATACTAAATGGTCAAAAACTGAAAACTTTCACTCTAATATCTGGAACAAAACTAGGGTGTCCACTCTCACCACTCTTGTTCAATATAGTTCTGGGAACATTAGAGCAATTAGACAAGAGAAAGAAATAAAAGGAATAAAGATAGAAATGAAGAAGTTAAATTATCATTATTTCCAGATGACATGATACTCTATATAGAAGATCCCAAAAACTCCACCAAAAGACTTCTAGATTTAATAACCAAATTCAGCAGCAAAGTCTGATATAGATTCAACACTCAGACATCAATAGCATTCCTGTACACAAATGACAGACTCACTGAGCGAGAAATTAGGGAAAAAACACCTTTCATACTAGCATCCAAAAAAATGAAGTACCCAGGAATCAGTCTAACAAATGAAGTAAAAGAGCTAAACATCGAAAACTACAGTATTTTGAAACAGGAGATTGATGAAGATATCAGAAAATGGAAAGATACCCCTTGCTTTTGGGTAGGAAGAACCAATATAGTGAAACTGACCATACTCCCAAAACTGTTATACAGATTTAATACAATCCCAATTAAAATACCAATAGCACATTTCACAGAATTAGATACAACATTCCTAAAATTCATTTGGAACCAAAAGAAACCTAGAATAGCAAAAGCAATTCTGCACAACAAAAGCAAATCAGGGACCATCACAATTCCTGACCTGAGATTATATTACAAAGCTACTGTAATAAAAACAGCATGGTACTGAAAAAAAAAGACGCCAGGACCAATGGAACAGATTAGAAGATGAAGAAACATGGGAGAAACATGTCCAAACATTCTCAGTCACCTTATCCTTGAAAAGGGGGCCAAACAACCTTATTGGAAGAAAGATAGCCTCTTTAACAAATGGTACTGGAAAAACTGGATCTCTGCATGCTGAAGATTAAATCTAGACCAGTATCTTTCTCCATGCACTAAGCTAAAACCAAAGTGGATCAAAGATCTAAATATTAAAACAGGAACACTAAATCTGCTGGAAGATAGAATAGGTAGAACTCTTGAAGACATAGGTGTAGGCAAAGATTTTATGAGCAAATCCCCATTTGCCCAGGAAATACCACAAAAAATCGACAAGTTGGATATGAACATAACAACTTGGATATGAACTTATTAAAAAGCTTTTACACAGAAAGGAAAAAAAAAAAAAAACCTACCAACAGAGTGAAGAACCAACCCAGAGTGGGGAAAAAAAAAATTTTGCCGGCTACTCCTCCAACAAAGTACTAACATCTTGAATATATAAAGAATGCAAAAAAATCAGCCCCCCAATTTAAAGGTCCAATCCAAAAGTGGGCAACTGAAATGAATAGACACTTCTCACATTAAGTAGAAATAGCACATAAACATGAGAAAATGTTCAACATCACTGGTTATCCGAGAGATGCAAATTGAAACGACACTCAGATTCCATCTCACGCTAGAAAGAATGGCTATTATTAACAAATCAGCCAATAACAAACGCTGCAGGGGCTGTGGAGAAAAAGGGACCCTTCTCCACTGTTGATGGGAATAGAGACTGGTGCAAGCACTAAGGGAAATCAGTGTGGAGATTCCTCAGGAAACTATGACTAGAGGTTCCACTTGACCCATCTATTCCCCTTCTTGGTATCTTCCTAAAAGAATTAAAAGGACCATACCACAGCGATAGATGCACACCCATGTTTATAGTGCACAGTTTATAATAGCTAAATCTTGGAAACAGCCCAAATGCCCCTCAACCAAGGAATGGGTAAAGAAAATGTGGGGTTTTTTTTTAATACAATGGAGTACTACTCTGCCATAAGAAAGGATAAACTTGAGACATTGCTAGGTAAATGGGTGCATTTTGAGGCCATACTCTTAAGTGAAATAAGTCAGACACATATGTTTAAATACCATATTGTTTCTCTGGTGCGAGAAACTGAAAATGTAAATAAAGACTAAAATGTATTATAATAGGAAAGGGAAGAGAGTGTTCAAATGGAAAAGGGAACAAGAGGGGGAAGGAACAGAGGGACAAGAGAAATAAGAAATAGAAGGAAAAAATCAAAACAAAACCTTTGTAAATAAGAAGGGAGGAAGTGTGAAGGGAGGGGAGGAGAATGGGAGAAAAAGAAGCAACAAGATATATCATGTACAGGTACAAATCCCCTATGATGAATGTTATCACTATGTACATCTAAAGTATACCATTAAAATAAAATTTTTAAAAAAATGTAAAAAAAAAAAAAGAAGTGCAGGATAATGGCATAGCAAACATATCTACTAAATATAGAGCAGAAAATCCCCCAATGTTGTGTAATGAGATGAATGCCCAGGTAATGAACACATTAAGAACTCAAAAATAGACATGACCAGACAATAGCCACTTCATGACACATCACATCTAAATTGTCAAAATTCAGAAAAAGGCTCTTCAACAGTTTTAGAAAGTGATACCAAATTGCTTAAAATTAACAAACAAATCAAAATAATGGCTTATTAATGACAAGAAATTTAAAACCTAGAAGGTTTTGGAGAAATATATTTTAAACCCTGAAGGAAAATAACTGCCGGGTCAGACTTCTATATCTTGTAAAGCTAGCTTGTAAAATTATTTTATAAATTGTTTTCAAGTTAAGTAAAACCTGAAGAAATTCATGACCACTAACCTAGCACCAGTGAAAATACATGAGAGAATGCTAAACACAAAGGAAGAAGACAACACAACCTTAAAGGAAAAATAAATCTCATTGAGAAAGTAGGTAAGTAAAACAATATGAAATAAATTGAACACAGAAAAAAACAACAAAATGACAGGCATTGTTATATAACCTTCAATAATAAATCAATGTAAGTGGTTTTATTTCTCCAATTAAGACATCGACTGGCAGACTGGGTTAGAAAAATAAGACCTGATAATATGGTCTCCACAAGAGACCTATTTCTCCTGCAAAGATATATAGGCACTGATGGGGAACGACTGGAAAATGATACTCTAAGAAACTGGAGCCTACAACCAAACAGGAGGTTTATTTTTATCCAACAAAGTACATCTCAAAATAAAAATTAGTCAGAAGAGACAAAGGACACTACATATTGGGAAGTGTACAATTCACCAAAAAGTAATGATTGTGAATGTATGAACAAAAATTATGTGTACTCCACTTTATAAACAAATACTCCTTGTCCTACAGGGTCAAAGAGAACCCAAAACAATCAAAGTAGATGGCTTACATAACACAGTATCACAAAAAGTGAACTAAGCAAAAAACCAAGAAACAAACATCTGATTTAAACTGCACTGTAGACCAATGAACATCCACAGCCTGTTCTATCCAACAACAAAAGATTTCACGTTTATTTCAGCAGCTCAGAGAACTTTCTCCAAAACATGCCATACCATAGGCCATAAAGAATTTTTCAAGGTATGCTAAAACTTTAAATAATCCCATGCATCGTATTTGAGCACAATGCAATAATTCTAGAAACCACCACTGAAAGTAATCATAGAAACTATGTAAACATGGGGATATTGAATAGTACATCTGTGAACAGTCAATGGTTTACTGAAAAAAAAATTGCAAAATTAAAAAAAAAATTCTACCATCAAATGAAAGTGGAAACACAACTTCTCAGACTGTGTGGGACAAAATAGAAGCAGTTCTCACAGGGAGGTTTATAGCTATTAGTTCCTACATCAGAAAAACATAGTGCTCCTAAATAAATAACGATTCATCTCATAGTCCTAGAAAAACAAACAGAGCAAACAAAATCTATATCTAGTAGAAGGAAAAGCCTGAAATGATAAAAAAGTAATAATACAAAGAATCAATGAATCAAAGAGATGGTTCTTTGAAAAGATAATCAATATCACTAAACTCTTAGCCAGATTTATCACATAAATGAAGAATAAGAGAGACAAGAACTCAGAGAATAAATTTGTGATAGAAAAGGCAAAATTACAACAGACATCACTGAAACCCATAGGATTATCAGATCAATTTTGAAAACATATTTCAAAAGATAAGACAGAAAAACAAATTTCTAGTACATTATGACCTATTAAAATTGAACCGAGAAAGAAAGAAAAAAAAATATATATATGTATAAATCTGGTCATTAATGATCAGATTGAAGAAGTAATAAATACTTTCCTAACAAAAAATCCCAGGACATAACGGGATTATCGCTGGTTTTTACTAGACTTTTGGAGAGTAATTAACATCAATGCTCCTCAAACCATCCCATGAAATAGAAAAGGAAGAAAAGTTTCCAAATTCATTCCACAAAGCCAGCATTATTCTCATGCCAAAATCAGATAATGGCTCACAAGACAAAAGGTACCCACATGTGACTGTGGATACCTACAATATCTTTGATGAACATAAATGTAAAATGTTTTAGTAAGACTTCTACAATCCAAATTCTTTAAAAATAACATTAAGAAGATCACATAACATGTCCAAGTTTACTTCATCACAGGGATGCAAGAATGGTTTGACATACATAAATCAATGAATATACTACATAATTAAAACTATGGATAAAAATCACATGATCATCTATATGTATACAGAAATTGCCTTCGAGAAATTTGAAAATCCTTTCATGATGAAAAACCTTGAAGAAAATAGGTATAGACAGATTGTTCATCAGAATGATAAAAGTCATAAATGCAAACCTACAGCCAACATCCTACTGAGTCATTAGAAGAGAAAGTAATTCCTCTAAAATCAGCAATGAGACACGGGTGTGCTTTCTCACCACTCTTATTCAAAATTGTTTTTAAAACTTCAGGCAGAGCAATTAGGAACTTTAAGAAAGAAAAGGAATACAAATGAGAAAGAAAGAAATAATATCATCTCTGTTTGCTGGTGATATGGTCTTATACATAGAAAATACAACTTTCCCCTAGAAGACTGTTAGACCTAAGAAACAAATTCAACAATGTGCAGGACACAACATCGGTGAACCAATTATCAGCAATTCCCCTTTAAACTAATAATAATTTCACTGAAAAAGAAATCAGGAAACAATTCCAGCTACAATAGCTTCAAAAAATAATTTACCTAGAAATCAACCTATCTAAATAGGTGAAAGTCCTCTACAATAAAAACTGCAGAACACTGAAAAAAATAAATTAAAAAGGATGAGAAAATAGAAAGAACTCTTTTGTTCATAGATGAACAGAGCCAATATTGCTAAAATGATCATAATACTCAACACAATGTACATATTCAACACAATAGTTATTAAAACACTAGCAACATGATTCAAAGAACTGGAAAAATCAATGCTCAAAGAAATTCTGAGCTGACAGGGCAAGATGGAGTCATCACAGTACAAAATTTTAAGTTGTACTACAAAGCCATAATTACAAATGCATCATAATATAGAGACAAAGACAGACATATAAAACGACATAATAGAACAGAAGACAGAAAAAAATAATCCTTGCACCTATAGTCATATTATTGTTGACAGAGTTTTCAAAAATATATATGGGAGAAAAGACAGCTCTTTAACAAATGGTGCTGGGGACAATGCATCTCCACATGTAGAACAGTGTAACTAGATCCATGTCTTTCACCATGTACTAAAATACTAAAATCATAATGAAATTATATATATGGAGGAGACAGAAGAGATATCAGATCAGAAGCATTGAAACTCTGTGAACTTTAATCCTGCTATGTCAACTTCACTGAATTAAGGCATGCACAGCAGGTTAGTAAAGCATGCTCCTTGGTGTGTCTGAGTGGGTCATGGACATGTGACTGTGGGTACTCTATATGGTCCCTCATCCATTACTCTTTGGCATCATTACCCTGCTCTGCTTCCTGGTCACTATAAACTGGACAAAATTGCTCCTCCCAGTCCTCCCCCCACAATGTGTCTGTCTCTGAATCAGCTGATTATGCACTGAAAATGTGAGCCAAAACCATTTCTACTTCAACTTGTGGGTGTTTTGTGTTATGTCCAGCAATGAGAAAGCTGACTAATGCAGAAGACTTGTAGGAAGGAAATGGAGTCCTTGCAATGATAGTACCTGATCATGTGGTTTACAAGCCTTTGGTACTGATTTGGGAAGGAAATCAGAAATTTTTTATAAATGCTAGCAAGGGAAGTCCTAGAATACTGTAAGCAGAACCTGACGGGTGGTTCTGATCAGAGTTTAGAAGACAAAACTATTGATAGGAATGTGGACAGTAAAGACCAAGTTTAGGAGGCTTCATTTGGGAACAAAAATTCCATTGGCACTTGGAGGACAGGCCATGTTACATTCTCACATTTCTTTTTTCTGTATTTTGTTATATCCTCATAATTTGCAAGATACTTGAGATTAAGGCAGTGGACTAATTAACCTGGAGGAGGAAATTTCAAGAGACCCCAACATTCTAGCTGTGGCATGAATACTGCTTGATTCTTTTAGCCAGGTTTATAGTCAGATCAGAGGCAAAAGGCAGAGCAGAAAAATTGGAAAAACTTAAATGTTGTCCCAGAAGGAACCACAGGTAAATTTGGGCAAAAAGAATTGTGGATGGTGAAGAGATTTGTGCTTTAAAACTTATTTGTAGAGGGATAAGATGCCAGAAGTCAGAAAAATCCAACCCATCAGGAACTTAATTGTGAAAAATTATAAACCTTTCATTTGAGAAAAGAGTCATCGGCATCCATGCCCAAGAAAGGTCTGCTGGGTAGTTGGTTCTTCAGGATTCATTCCACTCTGCTTGTCTATCCAGACACCCAGAGTCCAATAGAGCAATGGTCCAAGGAGCCTGGCTATTGTTCTGGCTGTGCGCAAACACTGGCATCATTTATATGATGCTGGTTTTATAGGGGGCAGAATGCAAGGACTGTTGTGGCAGGGTGGCTTTCATCCAGATTTCAATGGAAGGCCTGTAAAGTCAAGAAAAGAGTTCCTTAAAGGTAGTGCATAAATCTGCGGGGATGAAGCCAAAAGTCCAGTGGAGACTGCAGGACAACAGAGATGCCATGAACAAGGAAGTCTGCCAAGGACAATTGCAGGCTGTCAGTGGAGCCAGCCCAAGTGAGAGACTGTGTGGGCTACAACTAGCAAGGCTATAGAAGTGAAGCTGCTCAAGCCCTTTGGAATGCATATATTATCACCATGTGTGCCCCAGATACCAGACATGGAACTATATAACTTAACATTTGCCCTGTTGGGTTTTGGGTTTATTTCAGTCCAATTTTTTTCTATCTCTCTATTCCTCTATTCTAGAAAGGGAATGTTTGTTATGTGCCATTTTACCTTGGTATTATGTAACTTGTTTTGATTTTTACAGAGATTCACAGCCTCAGAAGAGAATAAGACTTGGACCTTTGAAAAACTGACATTGTTGAGTCTTTGGGATAAGGAACTATTGTGTTTCTGGTCCTATTTCAGATAGTTGTATTATATAAGGTGGGAATATGAGCTTGCTACAGTCTTCATTGGAAGATTACGGTTTAAGACAATGGATTTTTGTATGAAGTCGACTAATGATATATTGTGACCATTAATTCTGCTATGTCAACTTTATTCAGCTAAGGAATGCTTTGAAAATTCACAAAGCATACTTCTAGGAGTGTCTGGATGGGTCATGGAGGTGTTAACTTGGCTGTTTTATATGATACCTTATCCAGTTCTCACTGAAACTGTTCCCTTGCTCTGCTGTTTGGCAGGTTTGCTCCTTCATGTCCTCTAACTGTGTTTCACCCTTGAAACCAGTGAATTATAGGTCAATAATATGAGCTAATTAAATATTTTCTCCTTTGAATTGTGGATGTTTGGTATTGTGTCCAGAAATGGGAAAACTGACTAATACAAACTGCTAGAAAAAAAAAAAAACATAGGGAAACACTTGAAACCATAGGCACAGGCAATGGTTTCATAAATGGTACTCCAATAGCACAAGAAATTTTCACATGAATCAACAAATGGGATTAAATCAGATAAATAATCTTCATCATAACAAAGGAAACAATCCACAGAATGAAGAGACAACCTAGAGAATGGGAGAAAATCTTTGCTAGATACTCATCTGAGAGAGAAATAGAACCAGAATATATAAAGAACTAAAAAATTAACACAAAAACTCAAAATTCAATTGCTAAATGCACAAGTGAATTGAATATATACTTCTCCAAAACTACACAAATGGCCAAGAAGTCCATGAAAAATTGGTCAATATCTTCAGTCATTAGGGGAATGTAAATCAAAACCTACATTGTGATTTCATATCACCATAGTCAGACTAAATAACATAACAAAAATAATAAAGACTTGTAAGGATATATGGGAAAATAAACCCTCACACACTCTTTGTGTGAATGTGCAATCATTATGGAAATCAGTTTGATAATTTCTCAAAAAGTAAAAATAGAAATACTATCTGATCCAGCAATGCCACTACCTGGTATATTCTTGAAAGAATGAAAGACAGCATGCTATACTGATACATGCATTATTTTCACGGTACAATTCACAATTCATATGCGATGGACACAGTCCATATGTCCATCAACAGATGAATTGATTTAAAAACATGGTATGAATAAACAATGGAATTTTATTCAGCCATAAATAGAAATAAAATCATGTCATTTGCAGAAAACTGTATGGAACTGAAGACCATTATATTAGGCAAAATAAAACATACTCAGAATGTTAAATGCCATATTTTATCTTATGTAATAAATTGAACTTAAAAACAAACAAACAAGAAAATATATAAATGAGAGATTACAGAAAGCTAGAGGTACTTTTAAAGATGGGGAAGGTTATCGGGGAAAGAAGGAGAAGGGAATCAGACATGATGGAAGAATTCAGGAAATGTTGAGTAGCGAGTAATGATTCTTAAATAATCAAAATATTTTATATGTATATACCAAGGTATGAAAATGAAAATCACTCTTCTGTGTTACTAATATGTGCTATTGGAAATAATCTCAGTATTTTCTAATAACTTCTACTTTCATTTTTGCTTTTCAATTTCTTTCTCCTCTCCACCTTATATTTAGGCTTTTGATATCAGTGTAAAACATTTTGATAAAAAATCCTTTTATTACAAACTTAAGCATGAGATTTATGTTCCCTAACTGAGAAAAAATTGCCACAGATGTAATATAGAATGCTTAATAAAATGCCCAAGAGAATATATGCTACTTTAATCTTCATATAGACATTGGGGTCTGAATTACTCCAGGCATTTCCTGGTGAATTTTATCATATAAAACCTGTATATTTATGAGTTCATGATATATGCTAACACATATGTATTACTGTTTATTACCAGAAAAACATAGAATATTTAATAAATACATCCAATCTAGTCATGAAAGAGATAGAATTCACAAGTTGTTTTGTTATTGGTTTACAGTCAGTTTTCTGTTCTTCAATTCAGTTACTTCCTAAATTTTCTGTATTTGTAACTCAAACTTCCAAATGACACCAACCCAGATGCAAAAATCAGGGCATAATAATAACAAAGTTATGTATTTTTCTGAATCTGTCCCTACTCACAATTTCAGGAGCCCAAATTCAACATTTCAATTCATTCCCTAACCATTATCGAATCTTTCTTTATTACTCTATTTATTACTACAGTACAAGTTAGTAGTACATGAAATTTACATTCACTGGGGGAGTAGTACATACTATGGTTTATTTCTTTTTCTAAATTCCCTTCCTCTTCCCACCCACTTCCCTCCCTCCAACTCTTAATCCCCTTTTCCCCTTTTCATTCTTTTTGTTATTATTACATTCTTTGCGGGTTTTTGTTACTTGTACAAGGTATAACTTAAATCTTCTTATTTTTCCTTTGCCTCCGCCTCTCCCCCTACCCTCAGTCTCCTGGATGCTGTCCCATTCACAAGAGATCTATCCCCCTCTCCATGCTTTATTATGTTCTTTGTTTGTACTTTTCCATACTCAAATGAGAGATGCCATATAGGATTTAAACTTCTGTGTCTGATTTATTTCACTCAACATTATATTTTGCAGATGCATCCACTTTCCTACAAATGTCTCAAATTTATCCTTTTTAAAATAGCTGAGTAGTATTTTTTTTATGTCTAGATACCACATTTGTTCTATCCATTCGTCTGTTGTTGGACATACATACAGGCTGCTTCCAGGATTCAGTTATTATGAATTGTGCTGCTGTAAATATTGGTAAGCCTTTATCACTGTAGTACAATGTAGTACTGTAGTACAATATCTTAAACTCTTTGGGGAAGATATGTAGAAGGGAGATACCTGGGTCATATGGAATTTCTAAATTTAATTTTTTGAAGAATCTCCATACTGATTGCCATAATGGTTGTACTAGTTTATATTCACACCCACAATGTAGAAGTGTTCCTTTTTCACCACAGCCATGACAGCATTTGTTATTATTTGATTTCTTACTGATTGCCATTCTCTCTAGAGTTTAGTGCATGGTGCTCCATTGAGCATCTTCAGGGATCTGCAATTGCTTCCATGCCCTGGCTGGGTATTCAGAAGGCAGTGACTGGTGTGGAACCAACCAACTGTTCACTCTCAGGAGCCTGCAGAGTCTCAGAGGATATGTGCTCCCTGCTGGAGTCCACAGTCTCTACTACTCTGCCCACGGTGGGGGTGGGGTTTCTGCAAGGGATAGCAGCAGCTGCAACTCCTTCTTAAGTGTTGTGCCAACAGCCCATGCGTCTGCACAATCTCCTTCTTGTCTTTGTTGCAGTCTAGTTGCAGGTGCCCACCGATGTTCTCTGCAGGCACATGCTGGTGTGCAAAGGGGGACCCGACCAACTTGGCCTATCGTCAAGGCTGGCAACTGTGAACCAGCACTCCAACACACACACAGGACTCCTGGTAGACGATTAGGACATACGTCCTACATCTTAGCTGACCTGTTGACCCGCAAAACTGGTTCCAGCTCATCCTTGTGTACTTGCTTGTGACGCAGTGGGCACTCTGAGCGAGTGACCTATTTAGGTAACTGCGGGGGACCATGCATGCACATTCTGGTTAATAAGCTGGTGGTCGGCAGGCAGGCTAGTGATCTGCACCAACTCAGCTTGGATACCCTTTGCCTGTGTATCCTCTCGGGCCTGAGTCTGGTAGCCGAGGGGCTCCCCTTCTTGGTGTAGACGCTGGGGTAGAGAATGCAGGAATGTCGCTTTTCCCAGTGTTTGGAGGGTAGCTGGGTGTGTGTGGGAGGGATCAGTGTACACAAAGTCTGTCCAAGGAACCTGGTTTCTGCATCCAGATTTGTCCCTCAGACTTTTTGCCCATCAAAATGGCTACTTCCCAGAGAATCAGGGAGTGGGGGTGGGCAGACCTACTGCAGCTGCATTACTTCCGTTTCCCAGTTGTTTTGATATGTTCTATGTATATTGCCTTTCTTATAAATTTTCTGTTTCAGTGTGAGAGCCTCTCCTACTTTCAGAAAATTTTCTTTCTCAGTGGATCCTTTCCCCAATGTAATTGTACAAGAATAATAAGAAAAATCAACAAACAAGAGTACATCAAATTAAAAAGCTTCTGCACAGCAAAGGATTCAATTAGTAGAAACAATGTACAAAATGGGAACAAAAAATATTTGACTGCTATTTGTCACACAGAAGACCAATATCTAGAGTATATAAATAACTCAAAAATAAATAAATAAATAAATAAATAAATAAATAAATAAATAAATAAATAAAAGACCGAATCTACAAATGGGCAAGTGACATGAACAGACACTTTTCAGAAGAAGAAGTAAGAATGAGCAACAAATATATGAGAAAATGTTCAACAATTATCAAGGAATTCAAAAAACAACAAATGCTGGCATGACTATGGTGAAAAAGGAACCCTCCTACATTGTTGGTGGAAATGCAAACTAGGACAACCAGTATGGAAATAAGCATGGAGATTTCTCATAGAACTAAAATTGGAATGTCTACATGACCCAGCTAGTCTACTTCCAGGTATTTTCCTCAAAGAGGTTATGACATCATACTCCAGCAATACATGCATATGAATATTTATGGTAGTACAAAAATTCATAATAGCTAAATCCTGGAAGCACTGATAAACTCACCAACAGGTGAATGGATAAAGAAAATGTGGTATCTATACATACTGGAATACTACTTGGCTATAAAAAAGATACATTTAAAACATTTGTAGGAAAGTGAATACATCTAGAAAATATAATGTTGAGTAAAATGAACCAGTTACACAAGTTTAAATACAATATGGTATCTATCATTTGGGTAAGGCAAAGTACAAGCAAAGCCCTTAATAAATGATGGATAGAAGGAAGTAAAGGGATATCTCTTAGAAATAGGAAAGGGTCCAGGAGTCTGAGAGCAAGGGGAGAGTGGGAGGGAAAGGGGAAGTAACAGAATTAAAATATGCCATGTACAGTAACCTAATAACCTCAATCATTGTAAACATTGTATGTTATATACATGAGCTAAGAACAAAAATAACAAAAGTGAAAATGAAGAAAGGAGATTTAGAAGCAGAGTGAGAAATGTGGATGGGAAGGGGAAGGAGACTAAAAAAGAAACTGCATTCTGCACATGTACTCACTCCCCAAGCCAAATGTAGATATCATGTAATGCAAATATGTACTAACAAGAGAAAAAATTAAAATATATTTACTGATGAATTGTATGATAATAATAGCATGGTGATTCCTAATTTGTGTATCCATCGTCACACAATTAGAATGGTAATCAACTTTCTAATGTTTAGTTTCTTTTACAGTTAGACTCTTAAAATGAAATATTTCTATGAAATTCTTTCATTAAAATAATCTTCTACTGGAAATGAGTACTCAGATAGTATTGTCCTTACATTAGAACAGGGAAGAGGAGGTGAAATAACTTGTACAATATCATTGCATTCGACTTCATCTTATAGCAAACATGAAATTATAACTCTGGATTCTTTGGTGGGGTGCTGTGGATCTAACTCAGGGGCTTGTGCTCACTAGGCAAGCGCTCTACCGCTGAGCTAAATCCCCAGGCCCAACTCTGGACTCTTGAAATGTGTCTTTTCTGTGTTCATTTGTTTTTGTAAATCAGTTTGCTTCTCTCCTCAAAAACAGAGTTGATTTCATCTTTAGAGAGTTGTGTAAACTTTCATTGCTATTTGAAGAAAAATCATTAACATTGATTTTCTATATGTAGTTTCTGTTTTTTAAGTAAAATTTCCTGGTTTGTGGTTATGTTTTTGCTTACTTGGCTATCTTTAGTATCTTTTTTAAATTTCCAGCTTTAGCTATTTTGCCCACAAATTGCACAGGTATCCCAAATTTGTTTCAGGTATTCCAGTATCTATTTGAACTAATCTCCCAAGATTTTCTGGGTATGACTCCCACTCCGGGCTCTTGGTTGACCTGTCTTCTGTGTATTTCCTTTTTTTTTTTTTTTTTTTTTTTGGTACCGGGAATCGAACTCAGGGTCTCATGCTTGCGAGGCAAACACTCTAAGCACTGAGCTAAATCCCCAGCCCCTCTTCTGTGTATTTCAACCTGACTTTTCAAAACATAGTATATTTGGCTAGCTTTTACATTTTCTTCATTGACTGCCTTCTGTGTCTCTTCACATTGACCTTCCCAATAATTTCATGGGTGTTTGCTCCACAATCTTAAAGTACAAACTGTAGATCTGTCCACTCAAGTTCTGTCATGTGATAACTTTTTCTTGTCAGTGAGTCTATGGTAGATCAAATGTAAGGGTTTGAAAAAAGTATACTGAAGAAAAAATATTTTAAAATACAGTATTGCTCTCTGGGTGTCTCTTAGCCTTTGCATTCTTTGCCTTAATCATAGGAATCAATTGGCCACTTAACTCAACCCTACTCCAATTTCCTAACACCAATCATAGGCTCTGACAGGAGGAATCTCTAAAACTTCACCAACAACCAAATTTCATTGCTATTTAACTGGTAATAATCAGGCCCTGTTCTTTCTAACTGGATTCTTGTCTGCATTTTCTATGTGTGAATTCTTTTTTTACTCTTTCTCACCCCTTTCTTTTAGAACTGAGATTTTGATTTCCCTCCTTGAGAGGCCAGAGTCCTTGTGTGTGAATCCAGATGATTACTAGAAATTTCATTAGCTACTGACAAAATTTCCTGAAGCAATTATCTGATTAGCCCTGATAGTTTTATAGAAAATTGGATTTTATATCTCTGTTCTATTATCCTTATTAGCTGAATTTAATACTAATGACTAATAATAGATAACATTGGGTGTTAACTATGTGTCAAGATGTAGTCTATGAATTTTGAAAGTATTAAGTAATTTATACTTCATAGTTCAGTAATTTCTTCATGGTGCTGGGGATTGAACCTAGGGCCTTGCACATACTAGGCAAATGCTCTACCACTAAGCTATATCCCCAGTCCTTATACTTCGTATTATACCTAGACTAGGTAATGCTATTTTTCCTGAATGTTATGCTTTCTATAGCCCTATACTTCATGTAAACATTTGACTTCCGGTCTAGATTTTCTTAGGACCTATATGTGAATCTGTCTCCCCTGTCTGAAACCCTAAACTACCATGCATTCCACTAGTGTTTGGTCAATTTATATGTTGCTTCTCTGAGTCAACATGTCGTTTCTTCTTGTAGTACAAAATTTTTCATTTAATGAGTCCATGGATGGCCATGTTCTTGCTTATGTCAAGGGTCTCTGTGTGGTCTTCCTATGACGACTAAGTAGTTAAGAATTTGCAATCTCTGGTTTAAAAAATGGGATCAATTCTTTGTTAGAAACATTCTTAGCAGTGTTGTGCTGTGCTCAGTTTTATCTGTATATTGGAATTAATAAGAATGATTATCTTCATCACATTGCTATGATAATTAAAATAACTTTACATAAAGTATTTTATTAATATGGTAGATCATATTAATATTTATTGCCTCCTGTTCTGGGTTGAATATTCATCTTTATTGAATTGTGTTTTATCTTTAATATTCCTAGGCCAAAATATGAAAATTTCTGTGGTAAAGGGATATTTACTTTAAAACACAGAACAAGTTTGTTTTGACTTGAGAATTTCTTCTAATAATTAAGCCTTCAGTGAATAATAACTCCAAGGTATGCATATAACTAATAATGCATTTAGAAAAAAATCAGTTTGTTTATATTAAAGGTGAGTATTTATGATTTAATATGATTTGTTGAAAAGAAAAACATATGAATCTTTAATATAGACTTTAGAATAATTAATATAAGGTTTAGAATCAATTAGTGGAGTGATGAATTTCTTCAGTATCACTTCCAAAAGAAATTAAATTTTAAATTAAAATTGAATGTGGAGATGAAAGTATTTAAATAGAGACTTTAAAAGTCATACCTTTATGCTTCGTGATTTAATTTATTTGAGTGATTACGTATTCTTAGAATAGGAGGGGATTTTTTTCTTTTTAGGAGTTTCCACATTTCTTAATTCTTGGTTAAACCTATTCAGCCACACTCTTCAACTAAGAGCTTATATATGTAAAATTCATTGAATAACTGTCAAGAAAGAGACTTTAAAAGTATAACTAAATATTCAGTCTCAAGGAGCTTCTTATCTCCAGTGTTAGAAGAGATATAAACATGTAAAATGTTGAAAAATAGAAATAATACAGATAGAAATAAAAAAATTACAAGTTGCTATAAGACAAGGTGATTGGTCTTCTATAACATAATGAATAATAAAGGCATTGGGCTTTCGAAAGGTTCACGGGATGTCTTAGTTACTTTTTCTCGTTGCTGAGACAAAATACCTGACATCCAAAGTTAAAGGAGGAAATTCTTATTCAGCTCACAGTTTGTAGCGGTTCCAGTTCATATTTGGCTGGTTCCAAGGCAGAGTGGCAAGGCAGAAGGGCATCACAGAGAAAAAACAGTTCTTGACAGGCAGAAGACAGCAAAAGCAAGCTAGCAACAAAGAAATCACAAACCTCTCTCTGTCCCTACCTGCTTTAGGGTGGGTAGCATTCACACCTTTAATCCTAGAGCCCTTAATCCCAGCATCACACCATGAATCAATCCCAGTGTCACACACTCTAGATCCAGCCACCTCTGAAAAGCCCCATTTATGACTGAGAAGCTTTGAAGGAACACCTAGACACAAGCCACAGCACAGGATGACGTATACATTTAGGCCAATGTGGCCTGGGAAAGCCAGGAAAGATAGGCTCACAGTTGGTTTCTAAAGATAAGTAGGATTTGAGGTCTTACCAACATTTTTTATCAATTCTAAAAATGACCTACTCTGGTGTTATTAATTCACTGAGGCTCTTAAAATTTCAAAGGAGCAGGGTAGGATGAAATAGTTAAAGACTGAGATGTATAAGTCATCTAAACTCTAGTTTCTTGGATCATTTGCTGAACAGCTGCCAGGAAATATGTAGTGCCAGTCCTTAAATCTCCTTCCATCATGCTCTCAGAATTGTACTGGTAATCCATATCTCTCATTCAGAGACCTATTTTACAATTCCATTATATAGTCTGAGAAAATGTTTGAAATTCACCCATAACTCTGTTATCTTGATTGGAATATAGGCAGCTGCCCTAATCCACAAGAACATTGCTTCACAAGGGATCTGAATAGTGTAAAAATTGTAAAATGAGCTACACATGCTCATTTGTTATTTTCATCATTGTTGACAGTACAGAGCTTGCCAATACTGTTGCATTTTTAGTCATTCATATTGACTTGCCTAAGCTAGATAAAAATCATTTCCTTCTTCTCTTTTCTGGGCTCCAAATGCTGATTATGATGTGTAGTGAGTTCTGTATAATGTAAGAGTGTCTGCAATTGAATATGTACATCATGAAGACTGAAGTCCTTATGTACTACTTATCAGTTGGTGGCTGTGCTGTGAACCCTCGAAAGTGAAAATTATTCTGTTTAGACAAAGTTTCCCTAATCGATAATTTTAGGCAATAACAAATTATAACCCAATCTGGTACTGGACTAAGCCCTAGTAAATACATACTTTCTGCTCCTGTGAATCTGTTAAGTGGCATCTGATAATTAAACCAGCTAGTGGAAACCATGTTATTTTATGGTAAATTAAACTTCTTGAGAGTTTTGAGAACTGAGATACTTAACTTGTATTTGAAAAATAGCATGCATTACTGTCTCAATTACTTTATTTATTGTGGGGACAAAATACTCGACACTCTCAAATTAAAGGAGAGATTTATTTTGGCTCACAATTTATTGTTTCCAGTGCATGGTCAGCTGGCTTCAAAACAGGGTGGCACTGCAGATGAGAAACAGCTCAAAGTATTCAGGCAGAAAGGAAACAGAGAGACAGAGAGAGAGAAAGAGAAAGAGAGAGAAAGAGATATCAAGGGAGGGAGGAAAGAGATATACTCTTTCAGGCCACCCCCCACGCCCCCACATCTTCCAACCAGGTTTCACCTCTCAAATCACATCTACCTATAAACTCATCAATGGACTAATCCAATGATATGTGTTACACTCCCATGATCCAATCTCCCCCCACCCCAAAGCCCCACCTATGAGCACATGAGGCTTTAGGGGGACATCTAGATATAAACCATAAAAATGACATGGTCCCCTAAATAACTGGAAGCTATAACAGGTAAGCCAACTTTGTGAGAGCTCACTCTAAGGGAGATGTATGATTTCAAATTTCCCATAAAATGTCAATGAGGATCTGATTGCACATGAATGGCATGTTTTCCTCAACAGAAAATTAATTTTATGTCCTGAAAGAATTTTATTAATCATGCCATCCTACACTCTAACAGAAACAACATTACATAAAAATAATATTTAATGAAACATCCCAGTTTTTGTGAGATTTTATAGGGAAATAGCCAATATTTGGTCATAATTTTAAAATGGTTGCTCTCTATCAAATAATGAAGAAAACATGTTGTGTCTTACAATTATCTTTACTGGAAATAAACTTGACAAAGCAAGAATAAGAGGAATTATTCACTTTTATATTCTTTTTTTTTTTTTTTTGTGGTGCCAGGGATTGAACTCAGGGCCTTGTGCTTGCAAGGCAAGCCCTCTAATCACTGAGCTAAATCCCCAGCCTGAGTTATTCACTTTTAAATAGTCCCTACTCACCTAGAGTAGCTGTCTGACATGTCTCTTCTCTTTTCCTCTCTCTCCTTCTATTTTTCTCTCTCTCTTTCTCTCTCTCCCCTTTTCCCACCTTCAAGTGAATTGTCTTTTTTATTTAAAAAAAGAATAAGAAATATACCTTATTTGGAATAGAAACATAATTCTATGAGTAATATATTATTTCCAAAAGATATCAAGTATGTTTGATGAATATTTCTTTATTTAGATTTATCTGATATGTGAAAAAAATTAAAAATGTACATATCAATAGGGTTCTATATAGTGTTTTGATATATGCAGATATTGTGAAAAACACGTTAAACTATATCTATCACTTTGCTTATTATGGTGAGAACTGTAAATATCCCTTCAGTTTTTTAAATGTACAGTTGTTTTTACCTATAGTCACTGTACTGTACAATAGCACCCCAGAAGCTCTTGCTAGTATCTAGCTGCAATTTAGAACACAGTGATCAATCCTTCCCTATGCAACCCACCTTCTGCTAACCACCATTCTACTCTCAACTTCTGAGATCAATTTTTTTTTGTATTTCATATATGAGCAAGTTCAGGTGGCAGTTGTATTTGTTGTGCCTAGCATATTTAATTTAACATAATTTCATAGGTATTATTTTCCATGTTTATTTAATTTAATTTTTGATAAAAATAAATTGCATTTAAAGTAAAATAAAATATATTCATTGCTAATGGACATAAAATATTAAAGGGCATATAACAATATCTAGGTAAAATTTATTTAACAGTTATCTTGAATGGGATTATTTAAGGGCCTATTTAAATATTGGTAAGTTTTATATTTTATTTACTATATATTTATCAGCCTTAAATCTTATTCAGTTGTTGAGAAACATTCATTTTTTTCACTGTTGCAATTCATCAATTTTTTTTCCTGAATCCAAAGGTTGCTTTCTCTTTGCTTCTGCATGTAAAGCAATAGCTACTGTATTTGTAACAGCATAATCCTATCCTCAGGTAGAACAGTGAACAATCAAAAATACTCTTTCTGAGGTAATGTAACACAAAAGGCAATTTCATCAGAGTCCGTCAAGAAAACCACACTTTCCAAGTTAGAAATATAGTGAAAGTCCTCTTAGCAAGGAACAACTTTGCTTCCTATATAATAGCCAAGAAAAAATTTCCTTATTCTTTTTTTATATAGTTTCAGTGCCAATCAGATCAAATGATTGAAAAAAATCAATACAATTGATGAACAGTACTTCTTTCTATAAAATGAAAGTGAAAACTTTTAGATGCAATATAGTGCTATTGTTAAATTTCCAAAACCTTGCTATTGCTCAAAACCTACTGAGGTGAAGGAATGAGAAATAACATTTTGACAGCTTGTTCTTGGCTAAACATGGAAATTAAAACCGAGTTGCTGTGCTCATAGTTCAAAGGACCACATCTTCTCATTTGTGCCACCTGGAAACAACTCAAAGTTGCCTACATGCTAATATCATTAAATAAAACTCATTTTTTCTTAAAAAATGATTGTTTATATTAAGACTTGCTTACAGTATCCAATCTGAAAGGGTTCTCATACAGCAAAAAATAAATAAAAATAATGGTAGTGATGTATTAAAATTCGTAGAGTAAAGCAAGAAACAATCTCTATACACTGATATGAGCAAACAATTTAATACATAAATAAGAAAGAATGGAAAATATTTCTTACATTAGAATTCAAAGGAATACATTTGGAATAAATAATACAAATGAAATCACACTCAGTAAACACCACACTAATAGTCAAGAATCATCAGTATACATAAAATTAGTGAGCAAATATATTATGTTAAATAGGTTATTTGCATGGCCTTAATGTAATACAAGATGTTTATTAATTACAAAGGTAAACAGAAATATTACACTACAAAATCCTCCCAAACACTACGTTAAGCAAATGATCTAGTTTAACTTAATGAATATAATGGGATATATCAGCATCAGGCATCCCCTACTGTAATGCATTAAGAGAGGAATATACATTATTTCTGTCATATCTTTGCCCTCATGTATAATTTTATCACGGGGAAATACTGGGCAAAAGCACAATGACTCTTGTTTACTCTTCAAGTGTATCAAGATCATGAAAGAAATTAATGAGGAACTCTTCCAGATTTAAAGAGACTAAAGACAAATGGTTAATGCAACATGTAATACAAAATTATATCCTGGGACCAAAACTAAAAATTAGCAATTGACAAAATTGAATGTATTCTGAAGTTTGTAGTTTTGCAAAAATATTAATTTCTTGATTTTTGTAATTTTAATAGTTTGTGTAAAATACTAACTTTGGGGGAATCTTTGGCAAGTGTATTCAATAATTCTTCAGACTGCTTTTGCAACTTTTAATTCTACTATTACTTTTTTAAAAAAAATTTAAAATAAAATAAAACAGATACCTGCTCCAACAATCTTTTATAATCAGGACCATTGAGTACAGTTTCTTTCCCAAAAGTTTGAGAACCCAAACTTCTTTGAAGACAATATTATTCTGACATTTCCACTTCTATTATCCAATTGTTTGTTGCTATTTAAACCAACCTCTCACTGCCACCTCCCTATTATAAAAAAAAAAAACTTTTCTCAAGGGAAAAATATAAAATATTTGCTTCCCAACATGGGCTAAATAGCATACTTCCTACAGTAATCATTTCAGGAAAGTAAATCCAACTACATATCAACACTCATAGACCAAGTCGATATGAAATATCACTGTTCAAATCATATTGCCTCCTTTCACCCCAGGTATGTTTTTCTGTGATTTACAGTTTTCAAGTACCTATAGTACATTTTAAAGATAAAGCACCATGGGAGCAGCCATAAACTAGAAGCCTTTTTAAAGGAAATCTCCTTTGAGCAGCGTTTTAAAGGAATAGTTGAAAAAAGACGAACAATGTAGTAGTAATCATCCCAATGCCTGTATACAAATGAAAAAACAAAACAAAACAAAACAAACAAAAAAACAGGAATCACACAATTTATTTAGGAGATACAGGAAACTGTGGATTTAAATCCCAGACATAGCAATTATTATTATTTATATTTTTCAGATAAAGTAGAGGACATTGAGTTATTTTGAATAAATGACCCAGGGTTCACATCAAATAAATCTCACTGACTTTATGAATAATTTTATGTCTATGTTTATTGTCATGAATTTTCCACAACCCCATACTGACCGAGTTGAGTTAAAAATGGCTGAGCAATGAGCAAAAGTAGTGAAGAAATATATTTTAAAATTTTATTATAATGAATATTAAACTATTTGGAAAATCTAATGTTTGTACATCATTAAGACACACGATTTAGATACTTGATTTTGTTTAGTACTTTGTGTAAGGGTACAGCATCTTCTAGAATCTAGATTCAAATATTATTCAAATATTTTGGATAGCAGAGTGTCTTTAAACAAAAGAATAGAATTCAATTCCTTAAAAATCCACCAAATTAAAGTAGGGGTACTTAAGTGATCTCCTTCTCTTGTATTTGTGTAAAAATTAGGCTATCAAGTTAGTTAATATTTGGTTGCCTATACTCAAGTGCATAAAACTATGAGTAAAGAGGTTATTCAGGGAAAATTGGCTTAATGAAGGGTTATGAGAAGCTCTGATTTTCTACTTTGTGACTGGAAGAATGGCAAGCATTCTGGTAACTTCCTCCACTTTAAACAAAAATCATTAATAGAATAAGGTGTCGAAAAAGCGGAAGCACTCCTCTATATAAAAACAAAAATTTCTTTGGGGGAAGGTGTGCTTTCTTTCCTGTTTTTGTAGTTTGGCAGCTGTCAACATCTCAAAATACCATCTCACCCTAACTGTTGAAAGAAAGAAACCCTTTGATTTGCCTCTTGAGACTCAGAGATGAAGAGATCTTTGTGGTTCCAGCTCCATCTCAGATATTGCCCCCACTTCATATTCTGGTTGGCAGAAACATGTATTTCCTACAGAGTTAATTAAATGTTTTATCATATTAACTTTTTTTTAGAGGGAAAAATGTAAATATCTCACATGCTTTGTTCTTTATTGCCAATCTTAAGAGACTAAGCATCACATTTCTTGCATCATTAAAACTGCAAATTAGTTTTTGTTTGTGTCTCACTTATGACTATAATTAGAAGTAAATATTTAATGCCCACATTGGAAAATCAGATAATACCCAGAAATTGTGTTCTCTGATATGGGAAGTTTATATAAGAAAGACTGTACATACTGAATTTTTTCTTTTTCTTTATTTTTCTTCACTATCAATGATTACATTGTAAGAATTTATTCTACACAGTGACATATTCCTATACTCTTTCTTCCCAAAGCTCTAGAAATTCCAATAACATATATTGGATACTTAGTATGCTTAAACAAAGATGTATATATAAAATTTGAATTTTTAATATTACATTATTTAAAAACTCAAAAACCAAATTATTTCTCAGAATTCAATTTAAAATGCACTTTACCAACATTAGTTTTTGATACTTTTACATATTGCTTAATCAATATGCAAAACTATTTTTGGAGCAGAGTTTTATAGAAGTTGTATTTTCATTACATTGGCTTGGAAACAAACTATCTTCAGAATGAAGGTGATTCCTTACTTGAGAGTGTCATTAACTAAGAGTTATCATTAGGAAACTTAATTTTCCAAGTTTCCAAGTTTTCCAAATTCACTTGGAATTTTATTTTATTTTTTTTATTTGGAATTTTAAATAATTGTAAATAGTTAACTCCTGAATTAATCCATCACTATAAGTTAGGAATTAAAGTAAAATCTTAATTAGGTAGGTGGAATAAAAATCTGTTAATCACAATTTTATGCCAGTGTCCAACTGAATGAAAAGAAACATTTTGTTATGTTGCAGTCTGAAAATAAAAATAATGATATTTTTCTGATGATGAATGCTATATTTCTTCTGTATGTTGAATATTTTGAATGCTATTTAAATGGACATGACGGTACAGGCATGTATTGAACACACTGAATTAAATTCCCTTGGATATATAACCAGAATAGAATCGCTGTTAATTCTAATTTTGTATTTATAAAAAAATCATCATAATCTTTTCAATAATAGATTACATTAATTTACATACCAACAGTGCAGATATTCATTTCTCCATACTTCAACAGATGTTAGGTGCTACCATAGTCTGGGATAATACACAATCAAATCCTATTTAGCTTTTAAAAATGTGAGAGATTCTATCATTTCAGACAACATGGATGAACCTAGAGAATGTTATGTTGAGTAAAAAGCATAAGGAGTAGAATAACAAATATCACATGCTTTCACTTATATGTGGAATCTGAAAAAGTTAGACCCATAGAAGTAGAGAAGAGAATGAAGAATAATAAAGGCTATGGAAAAGAGGTAACGATGTTGATCAAAGTATATGAAGCTCCAGGAAAAATAAGCTTTAGTGATCTATTTTTTGAGGGAGAACCATAATGAATAGTATTGAATTATATATTTCAAAATTGCAGAAAACATAAATATGAAATATTTTCACCACATGTTTTAGTTACTTTCTCACTGCTGAGACAAATTACCCAACATCCACAAGTTAAAGAAGGAAAGGTGTATTTTAGCTCACAGATTGTAGAAGTTTCAGTCCATAGTCAACTGTCTCCAAGGCAGGGCAAGATAGCAGAGGGGCATCACAGAAGATAAAAAGCCCATTGAATGGCATGCTGGAAGCAGCAAACAGCATGCCTTCTTTCCCTCTTTTATTTAGTTCATGCTACAAGTCTATTGGTTGGTGTCACCCCCACTCAGGATGGGCCCTCCCATTCTCCAAACTCAGGGCCATGCTCAACCAATGAGTGGACTAATTATCATACACACACAATCCTGTATCATACACCCAGGATCCAGCCACCTCCCAAAAGCCCAACCTATGAGCACATGAGGTGCTGAGGGGACATCTAGTTATAGACCATAACACCACACCGAAAGATAAGTATGATAGGAGATGTATTTGTTAGCCCAATTTTATCATTTCACTCTGTAAACCTGTATAAAAATACCACATTGTACAACGTAAATACTTCATTATTATTTGTTGATTAAACATTAAGAATTAGGAAAAATGACTTTAACAAAGATCAGTATCTACATATATACCTTGATCAATATGATAGTGACGGATTTGATTTAAATTTTCATTAAAAGATAAGTTTGGGTTTAAATATAGGTCACAACACATTTGGAATGTATTTTGGTCTGAGCATTGTTTCTAGGCCTATTTACCCAATGAAAAGTTTGTTTTTACTAATGCTACACACTTGCAATAATGGAAATGAATCTAGACCTTGTATAAAATATCACAGTAGGTGAAAACAGGAGGAACGTGATTATTTCTGGGATTAAATTAAGTACAACACCAGTTTGCTTAGTTTTAATTTTGACAAGAATGCATTGTAAGGGGGCTGGGGATTTAGCTCAGTGGTTAGAGTGTTTGCCTCACCTTGCAAGCACAAGGTCTTGAGTTCAATCCCCAGCACCAAAAAAAAAAAAAAAAAAAGAATACATTGTAAGTTATTATTACTTTATTGGATTTCTTTGGAAGGAATACACAAGGTCCCCTGTGGAAAACTATATTGGCATTACTATTGACCAATTATTGGATTTGAAATAGTTTTACACAAACATCATGTATTACCATTTGAATAGTGGGCAAACTCATCCTGGGCTCAACTTTCACCCAGTAGTCTAGACTACTGTTGGTGGACATTTTAAAATCATTCATTATTTCACAAATATCTGCTGGCAGCTGCTATATATGTTTTGGGTCCTGTTTTAGGCACAGGAAAAACAATAATGGGCAGGATACATATGTTCTTTTCTGTCTAGATTGCCTAAACTCGGGGTGGGAACACTATTTTTAACAGGAAATTAAAAATTACAGTTGATTTAGCTAGGCTTGGAGAAGCACATCATTCTAGAAGTGCATTTTATTAAGTATGTAGAGACTGAGAAATACTCTTTAGAGGAAAAGTATATGCTGAAATGGTTCATCAAACATGAGCTAGCACAGCATAGTTGCATTATGGAGATAACTTATGACAGTAGATGTTTTGTTTGGTACAAGTCAAGCTGATTTTCTTGCGCACTGATTTTATTAGCATATAAAATGGTCCTACAGATGTCAGCTCTGCATACTTCTAAAGATCAAAAAGATGAAAGAGTGAAAATACTTTTGAAAGTATAAATAATTAATACAGACAAGTTTTATTTCTATGCTCTCCAATCTCTCCTATCTTTTTCAGTTTACTTGATATTTAGTAAGCCAATCTTTATTCATTTATGAACTTTATCTCTACTGGATAACCTTTTGTTGTTTTGATGTGTGATTTCATACAAGTATGTTACCTGGAACTGGTACATGAATTTCCCTCTAAGGATCTGTTAGCACCAACATCTTGAAGCACTTGTTAGGTCCAATGGAATAACTATTGATAAGATTTATAATTTTCTCTGTTTTCCATATCTAAAAAAAAACCTGTTTAATTGATCTTGCATGTATTGTTTGAAGTCTCTATTTCATTTATTGTTTTTGATGTCTTTCCTCATACTAATTTTGTATTTGGTTTGTTTTGCTTTTCAAGGTATTTGGGATGCATCATTAAATTGTCTAGTAGAAATATTTTTATTCTTCTTTGATGTAGATATTTTTTGTTGTCTACCTCCCTCTTACTACTGTATTTGTTTAATTTTATAATGCTGTGTATGTGGTATTTCCATTTTTATTTGTTTCAAGAAATTTCTGCTTTCTTCAACAACTTATCCGTGTAAAAGTGTGCTGCTCAATTTCCACACATTTGTACAATTTTCTTGTTGAGGTCTAGTTTTATTTCATTGTGATCAGAAAAGACACATGATATGATATGATTTTTTGAATTTTAAGATTCAATTTGTGGCCTGATATTTAGTCTACATGAGAGAAAGTTCCATTCGCTAATGAAAATAATTTCATATTCTTCACATGTTGGATGAAATGTTTTGTAATTGTTATGTTAATTTGATCTACAGTATATTTAATTCTGATATTTCCTTGGGGTATTTTTTCTGGATGTTCTATTTATGAATGTAAGTCATTAAAGTACTTCATTGGTATTGTATTGGAACTTATTTCTTCCCCTGTGTGATAGTCATTGTTTTACAAGAAAAGATACTGCAAAATTATACGCATAGTTATTTGTAACTGTTATATCTTCTTGTTGAATTGATTTCTTGATTATAATTTATTGTTAGTGCTTATTTCTTCTTTTTTTACTTTTATTAGTCTATGTTTGCAGTATATAATGATTACATTCACTGTAGGGAGTTGGTACATGTACATAACACACTTCTATTCATTTCTTTTTTCCCCTCCCTCCTCTCCCTTTTATTTTTCCAGCATCGGATTTATTTATTTATTTATTTATTTTAGAAGGCCTTGTAAAAATAATTATCACATTTGCAGATGAAAACCAGACTAATAGGCCGAAGACCACAAAAAACATGTGAGGCAATTGTACTAAGTCAGGCCACACTTTTGGATATGTTGTCTATGCCGAATTGCAATACCTTTTTTTTTTTATATGATCCCCTTTTATAATGTTATCTGGTTTCATGAAATTAATTTGTTTTACAGTTTTGAGGAAAATGGCCTCATTTGTGTTTGTGTGGGGAAAATGGCCACTGTTGTGTTTCTTGTGCAGTTCATGAATGGAAGCAAAATTTTACCAAGTGCTTTTTTTGAGAACTGAACTGTTTGAAACAGAAAAACAGAAGCATTTCGGAACAAAGGTTTACTGCACACACACACACACACACACACACACACACACACACACATATATATTCATGTAACAGAAACCATCTGATACTTAAGTGCATGTGTCTGTAATTCTACCTAAGCTTATGGTCTCAAGGTGCATCCATTTTCCTATGAAGCACTCAGGTTCATCCTTCTTTATGGCACAGTAGTTATCCACTTCATATAAATAGCATATTTTTTCATCCATTGATCTGTTGATGGACATATAGTCTGTTTCCAAGATTTAGCTATTATGAATTGCAGAGCTCTAGACATGGGTGTTTATAAATCAGTGTGGTATGCTGTCTTTAACTCTCTGGGGAAGATATCTAAAAGGGGAATAGCTGAGTCAAATAGAAATTCTTTTAATTTTTTGAAGAATCTCCATACTTATTTCTGTAGCAGTTGTATCAGTTTACAGCCTCACCGACAGTGGAGAAGGGTTTCTTTCTCCCCACAGCCTTGCCAGCATTAGTTATTGGTTGATTTCTTGATGGTAGCCATTCTTTCTGGAGTGGAATGGAATCTCAGTACTGTTTCAGTTTGAGTTTCTTGAATGGCTGGTGATGTTGAAAAATTTTTAAATGTATTTATTGGCCATTTATATTTCTTCATGTGAGAAGTATGTATTCACTTCAGATGCCCATTTTTTTAATTGAGTCCTTACATTTAGAGGATTTTTTGAGTTCTTTATATAGTCTAGATATTAGTCCTTTGTCTGAGGAGTAGCTGGAGACCAATTTTTCCCATTCAGTAGGTTGTCTCTTCACTCTATTAGTTTCTTAAACCCGGGTTGCACAAAAAAAAAAAATAGCACCAAGAATCAAAAAATGGGTCACATCAAAAAAAAAAATGGGTCACATCAAATTAAAAAGCTTCTTCACAGCAAAAGAAACTAATAGAGTGAAGAGACAATCTACTGAATGGGAAAAATTTTTCGCCATCTATTCCTCAGACAAAGGACTAATATCTAGAATATATAAAGAACTCAAAAAAAATAAAACCCACATGTAAGGACCCAATTAAAAAAATGGGCATCTGAAGTGAATACATACTTCTCACATAAAGAATGTGACCCATTTTTTTGATTTTTGGTATTATTTTTTTGTGAAACCCGGGTTTTGTTCTGAACATTTTTGCCTACACCTATGTCTTCAAGAGTTTTACCTATTTTATCTTCTAGCAGATTGTTTCTGTTCTAGTGTTTATATCTTTGATCCATTCTGACCTTAGTTTAGTTCATGGTGAGAGATATGGGTCTAAATTCTACCTTTGGCATGTGGATAGCCACTTTTCATTGCAACATTTATTAAAGAGGCTATCATTTCTCCAGCAAAGGGATTTGGCCTCTGTCAAAAATGACATAGATGAGTGTGGCTGGAGTTGTTTCTATATGTTCTGTTCTGTTCCACTGAGTCACAAGTCTGTTTTATTTCCAATACCAAATTGTTTTTATCACCATAACTTTGTAATATATGATTACTGGGCTTATAACCAACGTAATGTACTAATACTGGGATTATAATTATGGCCAGTATTGCTCTCTTTAGATTTCCATTTTCTTGAAATAACACTTTCCATCATTTCATTTTCAGGCCATTTCTATATTTAGTAGTAAACTGAGCTTCCTGAAGACAGCATATTTCTGACTTTCTTTTATCCATTCAGCTCATTGGTGACTTTTTATTGCTGAATTTAAACTGCTAATATTCAAGGTTGCTATTCCTAAGGTCTTACTCTAACTGCTTTGTTCATTATTTTTTCTAATTACTTTGAATATTCCTTGCTCTTCTCTTGTTCACATATTTGGTTTGATGGTTTACTCTGTTGATAATTTTTGATTCTTTTCTATTTGTTTTGTATTGGGATTTATAATTTCACATGCTAACAAAATGGTAGTCATTTTTCTTTTACATCTAGATTTAGCACTCTTTTTAGTGGCTTTTTAAAGGCTTGTCTGGTGGCTGTTACTGCCTTCAGATTTATTTTGTATTAGAAGATGTTTATTTCTTCTTTATTTTTGAAGTGTAGTCTTCCTGTGGGTACTTTTGTCATTGGCAGCTTTTTATTTTATGATTTAGAATGTCATTCTATTCCTTTTTATACTGTAGTGTCTATGGTGAGAAATTTCAAGGTAGTATAATAAGAATACCCTTAAATAATGTCTTCTATGACTTGGTCTTTTGTAAATTTTAGAAATTTTTCTTTGTCTTGTACTATTAACAGTTTAATTACAATATTCCACTATGAAGACCTTTTCTTGTCATCTATTTTCCATCTTGTCATCTATTTGAGGTCCTATAAACATCTCTGTAGATATATCCATATCTTTCTCAAGATTAAAATTTCTGATGTTATTTTGTTGAGGATTTCTATGTTTTTAACATTTTTCTTCATGTGTGAGTATTGCAAAATGTAGAGATTTGTTCATTTCACAGTGTTTCAATAGTCTTAAATTATCTCTTCAGATTTATTCATTTATTTAATTGTATGTATAGATTATTTCAAAATACTTCTCTTTAAGATCAGATATCCTTTTTAGTACATACTAGTTACACAATTATGGACTCTGTTGCAGCAAGTCTGTACATGTATATAGCATACTTTAATTATTTCCACAGCCTATGGTTAACTTTCCTTCATTTTCTCTCATGTCTTCCTCATTCCTAATACTTTCTCTTCTAATTCTGTAATCTTTCTTTTGGTAAACTTTGTTTTTTAGATTTCACAAATTAAAGAAAACTTATGATGTTTAAATTTCTGATTCTGACTGTTTTCAATTTCTGTGATGGTCTCCACTTCCATTCATTTTTCTGAAAATGACATTTTTGTTCCCTATGGGTACTATTATACTGTGTTCATATAGCACACTTTCATTATTCATTCATTTTTTCATGGATATCTTGGCAATTTCCATAGCTTAAATATTGTAAGTTATTTCACCATAAAAATGATCGTGCAAGTATCATTATAATATGTTCATATGAATTCTTTCAGTAATACAGCAAAAAAAGTGATTTGTTGAATCAAGTTGTAATTCCATTTTTAGTTTACTGAGGAACTAGTGATTTCCATAGTGTTTTTGGTGGTATAGAGTTGCAATAAAAGAGTAGAAGATTTTCCTTCTCCCTGTAAACTCATCAGCATTCTGTGTGTGTGTGTGTGTGTGTTCTATTCTTCTTTTTAAATTTTATTTTAATGGTACATTTTAAATAAACATAATGATAACATTCATCATAGGGAATTTGTACCTTTACATGCTATATCTTGCTGCTTCCCTTTTTCCATTCCCCTCCCCTGTCTTCAACCCTTCCTCCCCTCCTTATTTACAGGAGCTTTGTTTCCATTTTTTCCTTCTATTCTTTTTTTTTTCTCTTGTCCCTATGTTTTGCATTATCGATGATAATCATTTTGACTGGGGTGAGATATGAAACCACAATTCAGTGTAGATACATATTTCTCTAAGGACTAAAGATATTGAACATTTTTATGTTCATGAACATTTACACTTTTGAATTACTGTTCAGGAAGTTTTGCCTGTGGTTATGGTAGCATATGTTACCTTTAATTTTTCTTCTAGCCCAAACAAAATGTTAGTTCTCATATCTACATCTTTGATCTATTTTGAATTTATTTTTGTACAGAATGAGATATGAGGATCTAGTTTCAATCTTGTGGATATGCATAACCTGTGTTCCCAATACCTTTGTTAAAGATACTGTCTTTTCCCCAACATATGTTTTTGGCCTTGTTGTCAAGGATAAAAGGGTTATAGTTTTGCAGAATCTGTAATGTGTCCTCTCTTTTACAACAATAATTCACTTGTCTATTTTGTGCCGTGTTTGTGTAGCTTTGCAGCATACTTTGCAATCAGGTAGTATGATGCTTCCAGCATTGCTATTTTTCCACAGTACTTCTTTAGCTCTTTTGTGTATTTTATGCTTTCATATAAATTTTGCAATTTTTATTTATACTTTTGTGATGAATGTCACTTATATTTTGTTGGAAATGCATTGAATCTGTAAGTCATTTTTGGTTACACAGTCAATGTAAAAATATTGACTCTGGTAATTCATGAAGAGTAGAGGGGTTTCCATCTTCTAGTGTATTCCTCAATTTCTTTCTTCGGTGTTCCATAATTTTCCTTGTAGAGGTCTTTCACTTCGGAGAAATTCTTATGTATATATTTTTTTGAAATGACTGTGAATGGAACAAATTTTCTAATTCTTCTTCACTTTATTCCTTATTGGCATACATAAAAGATACCAATTTTTAGGGGTTGGGGATTTAGCTCAAGTGGTAGAGCACTTGCCTAGCAAGCACAAGGCCCTGAGTTTGATCCTCAGCACCCCCCAACAAAAGGATATCTATTTTTTATGCAGATTTTGTATCCCACCACATTACTAAATTAATTTATCACATGTAGAATCAATCTGGTAGTGATGTTAGGGCCTAGTAACTAGAGGATAATGCCATCTTCAAATAGGGATAACAATATTTTCCGTTCATTTCTGTGTCCTTTTAATTTATTTCTCTTGCCTAATTATTCTACTTAAAATTTTAGGTAGTATATTGAACAGGAGTGATGAAAGTGGACACTCTGACACCATTCTTAATTTTAGCAGATATATTTTCATTTTCCCAAATCACTGTGATGTGGGCTGTAGGTTAGTCATATATAACTTTTATTAAATTAAAGATCATTCTTCTACACCTAGTTTATGTAGGGTTTCTATCAGGAGATGATATTGAATTTCTTCCAATATTTTTTCTGTGGCTATTGAGAGGATCATGCAATTTTTATTCTAGATTGATGTGGTATATTGTATTTATTGATTTATGAATGTTAAATCATCCTTCTACATTTGGGATAAAACCATCTTGCTCACAGTGTATGATTTTTTTAATGTGTTTTTTTAATTCTCTTTGCCAAAATTTCACCTAGGTCTTTGCCTCCTTGTTCATGAAGAATGTTGGTCTGAGTTTCTTCTTCTTCTTCTTCTTCTTCTTCTTCTCCACCTCCTCCTCCTCCTCCTCCTCCTCCTCCTCCTCCTCCTTCTTCTTCTTCTTTTTAGTTATTGCCTTTCTAGACTGAATTTGGATAATTTCCTCTTTTTTATTTCATGGAACAGTTGGGGGAACATTGGTGTTAGTTCTTGTTTGAAGTTTTAGTGAACTCAGCAGTGAATTTATCTGATCTTGAGCTTTTATTTGTTGCAGAATTATTGCTGCTTTAATCTTCTTGCCATTAATTATCTCTGTAATATTTATGTTCTATTGGTTCAATTTTTGTAGATCATCAGTGTCTAAAGATTCATCAATTTTTTTTCTAGATTTTACAATTTCTTTTCAATATAAGTTTTTGAAATACTTCCTATCATATTTCTTTCTTTCACTAATATATGTTATAATATCACATTTTGGACTTTTATTTTATTAATTTGGTTATCTTTGTTTAGTTTGGCAAGTTTCCAATCTCGTTTATCTTTTCAAAGAGTCACATTTTTCATTGGTCTTTTTCACATTTATTTGTGTTTTATTAGTACATGATTGCAATATGTAATGCTTACACTCATTTTAGGGAATAAGTGCATATACTAAACATATCTTAATTTTTTAATTTCCCTTTCTCTACCCTACTCCCCACTCTACCGATCTCTAGATTCTGTTCTCATTTGCAGGACATTGTTTCTCACTGTCTGTCTTTTATTTTGTTTTTAAATTATTTTTACGTCAGTTTTCTCATATAAGAGAAGTTATGCAACATATAAACTTGTGTGTATGATTTCTTTTAACATTAAGGTCCCAAGTACTATCTAATTTTTTTATGAATGACTCAAATTTGCTCTCCATCATGACAATGTAGTACTCTATTATCCAGGAATACTGCATATTATTTATCCATTCATCTTTTGATAGATATACAGGCCACTTCCAAAATTTAGTGAATACTGTATAAGTTGGATTGCTACAAACATGGATATGCATGTATTGCTGTGGTACAATATCTTTAAATCTTTTAGAAAGATACCTAGAAAGGAAATAGTTGGGTCAAATGGACTTTCTAAGTTTTTTGAGGAATCTCCATTCTAATTACAATAGTTGTTATACCAGTTTACATTCTGGCTGACAATGTAGAAATGTGCCTTTTTTCCTGCAGCCTCACTAGCATTCGTTATTGTTCTATGTTTTTATGATAGCCATTGTTTCTGGAGTAAGTTGGAATCTCAAAGTTGTTTTAATTTGCATTTCTCTGATGGACAGATATGTTGACCATTTTAATGTATTTATTGTGTATTTGTACTTATTCTTCTGAGACCTATCTCTTCATTTCAGTTGCCTATTGTTTGTCTGACTCATTTTAGGAGGTGATTTCATTGAGTTCTTTGTAAGGAGTAGCAAGCAAACATTTTTTTTTTCCTATTTTATGGGTTGTCCTTTCACTCCATTGATTGTTTCCTTTGTGGTATAGGGGCATTTTAACATTATGTAATCTCACTTGATGATTCGTGATGCTATTTCTTGTGTAGTTGGGGTCCAGATTAGACTATTTGTGTTACGTTTTAGTTTGAATTTTATTAAATTCAGCTCTGTTCTTTGTCATTATTTTCCTTTTATTGATTTGCTTGCTTTGTCTAAAATATTTAGTTTCACTATTTTGAGGTATCCCAAATATTTACATGTAGGCAATTTTAGCTATCCCTCCCAGGATGACCTTTGCTAGTTTTGGTATTAGTCAGCTTTCCTTTTCTGGGACAGAATATGTGACATCAACAACTTTAAGGAAGATGTGTTTATTTTGGCTCATGGTTTCACAGAATTCAGTCTGTTATAGAAATCTGATGAAGAAAGATCATGGTAGAGCCAGGCTTCTTAGTTCATGGCATCCATGAAGAAAAGCAGAGGAACAATGCCAAAGAAGAACCGACTAATGACTAGATGGAGTGCCTAAGGTTATGCCTCAATGAGCCAGATGCACTCAGAAATGTGTTTTACTTATTCTAGGTATCTCCCAAGTAAAACAAGTTGAAAATTAAGTTTAATTGCCACATTTCAAATGGTAGCTTGATACCCAACTCATCTCCTTAAAGTGTACCTCATCTTCAAATAAACACAATAACTATTAATATATTCTCTTAATGTGATAAAATTATGTTGTGTACAAGCAATGACATAGTAGTTTTTTTTCTACAAATCCTCAACCGTGTAAAATGTTCTCTAAAGTTCATGTCAAGAGTCTTCAGAGAAACAAGGTAAACTTATAGCCATGATAACCTATAAAAATCACAACAATTTACATAATCACAAGGTAAAATGGCTCAGGGTAAAGATTTTCATTCTGAAAGTGAGGAATGTAGAGACACAAAGAATCAGACCAAAGAAAGGCCAAAACTGAGTAGGGCAAACATTAAGTTCTGCAACTCCACATCCAGCCCTATCTATGAGCATATGAGGCTTTGTGGGACATTTAGATACAAGGTACAGAAATGACACACATAGACACAATTAAAATGGGCTTTACTAATTGTCTCAGAGGCCTCCAAGACAATCAAACAGACCAGTAAACTTTAGCTATCATCAATATGTTGTGCTTACATTATTACTTAATTCTAGGCATTAATTTTTTTCCTCATGTTTTCTTCAGTAACCAACTGATCATTCAAAAATGTGTTTGTCTACCTCCTTATGTTTGTGTATTTTCTGTGAATTTTCTTGTTTCTGATTTTTATTTTCTTCCATTGTGATCTCATAGGATGCATTAGATTTTTTTTTTAATTTCTTAAGAATTCCTTTATGGCAGAATTGTGATCTATTTTGGAGAAAGTCCTGTGACCTATTGAAAATAATGTGTATTATGCTGTTATGAAATGGAACACTACAAATGCCAGTTAAATCCATTTGCTCTGAAGTATAGATGAACTCTTATGTTTCTTTGTTGTTGTTGATGTTGTCTTTGTTGTTATTGTTTTCTGCTTGAATAAGTTATCTGTTGGTGAGTGTGTGACACTGATGTTGTACCCTATAACTTTACTGGATCTTTCTGTCCTTTTATTTTGAAAAGTGTTTGTCATATAAAATTATATCTGCCAACCTTAAGAGCATATATTCATACGTACAACTATTATATCTCCTTGATGAATTTTTCCCTTTATCAACATATCAAGGCCTTCTATGTCTCTTCTAGTTTTGATTCAGAGTCACTCATGTTGGATAACAGTATGGCTATACCTGCATTCTTCCTGATACTGTTTGCATGGAATATCATTGTCCATTTTTTGTTTACAGTCTTTGCATGTCTTCCCAGGTGATGTATATTTCTTGCAGACCACATATAGTTGAACCTTTTTAGTAAATGTTAGCAATACATAGTGAATATATTCATCTTGGAGAGTTGGTACATATACATATTGCATCTTAATCCATTCTAATTCCCCTTCCTTTATTCTGTCTCCATCTCTAGATTCCCTCCCCTTCTGCATAAAATATACCTCCTTGTTTCCTATAATGTATTTTTTCTTTTGCTCTTTAAATTATTCATACTTTGCTTTTCTCATATAAGACAAATCATGCAATATTTTATGTGTGTGATTTATTTCACTTAATATCAGGCTAAAATTTGTGTCCATGTTTTATTTGAAGAATTAAGTGCTTCTACTTTCTAAATTATTGAAATATCTGTACTCATAATTGTTATTTTGTTTTTTATGCAAAATTCTTCCATAATGCTCATTTATTAGATTACTCATTCTCTTCCGTTTGTCATGTTCTTGTATTTATCTTTGATAATGATGACTTAGGTGTCAATAATTCCTTTAGTGTCTGCTTATCTTGAATGATCTTTCTTCTTCAATTGTGAGTGATATATTTGCTAGATACACTAAATTAAGTTGTAGTTATTTTCTTTCACAGCTTAAGATACACTATTCCATGTCCTCTTGTCACTTGTAGATTCTGTTGATAGTTCTCATGTTATATTTCTCTTTATAAGTGATTTGATATTTTTATTTTGCAGCTCTCAGTATTCTTTTGTTGTTCTGAACTTGAACATTTTAACAAATACTAGATCAGGAAAGTCCTTTCTGATTGTTTATTGGATATTCTAGATGAATTCTCTACCAGTGTCTCCAAGACTTTCTCAAGGGTAGGATAATTTTCTGCTATTGCTTCACTGCATGTGATTTCTCTGTCTTTATTCTGAATCTCAATCATCTCTTGAATGCTGAAGACTCATACATTTGTTTCTTAAGTCATATTTTAAAAGTCTTGTGTTTTTCCAAATATGTAATATTTTATTTATTGCTACTCAAATGAAATAAATATTCCATTCTCATGTCAAGTCAGATATTCTGTCTTCTGTTTGAACAAGACTGCTGGTGATACTTTCTATCATTATTATTATTATTATTTTGGTTCATTAAGCTTTTCTTTTTTTAAATTTTTCCTGTTTTTTAGAACACCTATTTCTTTTTTAAAATCCTGTAATGTCTTTCCTATTTCATACAGTTGTTTGCTTGTATCCTCATTAAGTTCATTGATCATTTTATAGGCATTATATCACCTTCAATATCATTAGAATAACTTTTTATAAAAGTATTAAATTCTGAAGTAGTCATATAGTCTGTTGGGATCTGGTTCTCTCACACATAAAAGTGGGAACGTTCTTAGGGAACAGTTTTCTCTTAATGATATCCCCTAAGGTTTCAGTCTGTTGTGTACTCTTAGATTTAGACTTACTTGGGCTTCACTGTGTACTTTCTTAGAGTTTCTTTGCAGTGACCAATGGGATATAACTTTGAATATAATGTTTCAGAGCCTTAGTGACTTGAATTCTCTGTAAACCCTTCAAGAGTAGGTTCCCTATGTCACATGTAGTTTCAAGAGCAGAGTATGTGGGGATAGACTTCTATGGGTACTTGTCTGATTTTTGTCAGCACAATGCAGATAGAAAAGTTAGGAGCTCACCATATGCTAGAGTCCTTCATATACGTAAAGTCTCTTAAAAATGATGCTAGTCTTTGTTATTACTAGCAGAAAATGTTCAGAAGCTGGACTTTAATCCCCATCTAGCCATCGTTCTTGTGGGTCAGTTCATTACCAGGATGTGTTTATTACACTTGTCGTTTATGTTGAAATATCCACTGAGAATAAAATGGGACTAAGTTATGACTAAAGTAAGATGTAATTTCTCTCAATTGGATTTTGGGTATAGATTAGTGGAACAGTATTCCCCCAGGGTGCTTTTAGTTCCTAGCTTGATATTCAGCAGTTTTTAGGGTGAAGATAACAACACCATTGGCGATTCTTATGTTTAAACTAACCCAATCTGCATTACAGCAAAGTCAAATTAAAAAAAAAAAAACATAGTAGCAATGACCACAGGAAGAGTTCATTCTTTTTTCTTTCCTTTACTGGAACAAAATATCTGTCACACACAACTTAAAGTAAGAGATGCTTATTTTGCTCTTGGTTTCAGAGGCGTTGGTCTATGGTTGGCTGAGTCCAAGGCAAGAACACCATGGCAGAAGAGCATGATGGAGGAAATCTGCTCAACTAATGTCATCTAAGAAGCAGAAAGCAGAGAAGAGCCGAAGAGGGAGGGATCAGGGACCAGACATTGTCCATTAAGCTGCCATAACCCACTTCCCCCAACTAGATTCCACTTCATAAAAGTCCATTTAACTATGAACTCATCAGTGAGTTAAAACCTGGAGTTAAGGTTACAATCCAATTACTTGTCTACTGTCAAGTTTGCAATCAAGTTTAATCACCCTATAAGCAAGGGACAAAGATAACAGACAATACACTAAAACAGTAAAGAATAATAAGCCAAAGGATGACAACAAACCAATAATAAAATTAACCATGTTTATAGCAACACAATTTGCAATAGCTGAGTCTTGGAAACAACCTAAATGCCCAACAACCAATGAATGGCTAAAGAAGATGTGTTTTTAAATTTATGAACAAAACCCAGACTGCACAGGAAACAATACAAAGAATCAGTGCTTGGGACCACATGCTATTAAAAAGTTTTTGCACAGCAAAAGAAATCACCAATAGAGTAGGGCGAAAACCCACAGACTGGGAAAAAATTTTTGCTAGCTATCCATCAGACAAAGGTCTAACATCTAGAATATACAAAGAACTCAAAA